>PVIC010051070.1:0-12594 GCA_004025085.1 Thryonomys swinderianus
TTCAAGCTGGCAGGAGACCCTAAATGGTGCAGACATTTTGGGGCCCAGACTCACAGTCATAACCTAGAATCAGCCTGAACTTCATTGGAGCTGAAAGTACAGGCATTCTGGGTTTATCCCCCACCCCATCATAATTCCGCTGCTGGCTTCTTGGATCAGTGAACATGGATCTGGACTCTGGCTGCCCTCTTTGTGTGCCAGTGACATCAGAATGGTGCCCCGAAGTGGACCTTGTGTGTGTGTGTGTGTCGGGGGGGTATTGTTTGCTTGAGTGATTTTTCTTTTTTTTTATGAGTGTGAAAATTGTTTCCAATTTTTTGTCACAATTTTATTCTGTTCATTTGTTTCTTCCTTCTTTCTTTCCCTCCTGTCATCTTCACCAGGTACCCAAATCTTATGTAATCCTTAGTTTTCCACCTTCTAATCTTTTTCTCTTCTTTGGTTTCTCTATTTTACCCCACCCCTTTTAAATTTTTTGCCTGAAAGTAAAATCATCATATTCAAAGGATACATACTGCATATAATTTTCTGGTTTAGGTTTTGTTATGTAACTATAAATCTTGTTTATGTGGTTAAAGGTGGCAAATTAAGAGTTGCCACAGTTTATCATTTTCTAGGTTATGGTGGATGCTGTTGTTTTTACTGATTGTACTACGTTAGCCAAGCTGACATAATTATTCTAATCAGTTGTTCTTCCTTGTATGCCAAGACTGAGATTGTCTGAGGTTCATAAATAAGGCTAGAGGCCAGTGCCAAAGGATCAGGGGTTAGGCCAAATAATCAGCAATTTCTCATTCCCGGGAAGTCAAAGAGGTAATATCTTTTGAGAGATTCAAAACCCAAAAGCTAAGTACATGTGGAAGACATCTCTAAGTAGTCATTTCCTGAGGGATTTCAATACTAACAATAAATCCACCTACCATAAGCAATTTATAATCATCAACACAAATTAAACTTTTAAAAATAGAAAACGAGAAGACACAAAGAAGCAAAATGTGGCTCCACACTCCCAGCTCTCCTTAGGCAAACCCACAGGGCCATGAACGGGACAGTTTGAAAGCCACCCACCTGGCCTCTCTCAAGTGGAAGCAACAATGCATATGAATAAGGCTCTAGGAAAAATCAAGTTAAAAATAATTTCTCAGAGCCAGGCGTGGTGGCTCACGCCTGTCATCCCAGCACTCGGGAGGCAGAGGCAGGAGGATTGCTGAGTTCCAGGCTTGCCTGGGCACCATAGTGAGCTCAGAGCCAGCCTGAACTACAAAGCGAGACCCTGTCTCAAAAAAAAAAAAATTCTCAGATAACTATAGAAATGAAGACCACAAAAAGCCTGATCTAGAGTAAATACAGATTAAAAAATAGAGGAGCTTAGGGAAATGAAAACTATTAATCCCTGACACAGGAGAGAAAGGGAATCTATGAAGTTGACTCAAACAGATATCTATGAGATTAAAAACTATTGAAAATAAATGAAGTATAATGAACCAATACGAGGATGGAGTATCAGGTATGGAAGGTTTGTTTGTGATTAGCAGTCATAAAAAGAAAGATTTTTAAAAATTTAATTCTTTATTGGTACATTTTACTTACAGCTCACAATCACACACAACATTGGGGAATTTGTACCAGTCTATGACACAAGTTAATTCTCATTTTCACCCATATCCCTACCCACCCCCACCCCCATATACATGCTCTTTTATTTTCTTTCAGACTCATATGTATTCCTTCCCCTCATTACATTCCCACACCAATTCCCTTTGGAAAGAAAGATTTCTTAAAAACAGCAAGGGTCCATGAAAATCCACAGCTGCTAGATGATGCAAAAAGAATAACATAAGATTTATCAGCAGGCAATAGCTCAAGTGACATAAAGAAACCTGTTCACAGAAGTAATGGCAGGAAAATTCCCAAGAATTTGACATAAGATAAATGAGACATATGGAACCCCAGTTAGCTGTGGTAAAAAAGACTAAACTAAGGGATGTAATAGTCAGAATCCCAGAAACTTAACACAAGAACAGAATATTAAAAGCTGTTACCAAAAAAAAAAAAAGTCATCTGCAAACGAAGGCCATCAGAATGACAGCAGAATTCTCAACAGAAACATTTCAATCACGGAGAGTTTGAAGTATTTCAACCCCTATAAGAAAACATCTGCCATGCCACATAGATGGATGCTGCAGAACTACCTTTCAAAACTGATGGAGAAACAAAATTTTTCTATGACAAAGAACAGCTGAAAAAAATTCATGACCACCAAGCCAGCACACCAAAATGTTCTGAAGGATCCTATATAAAGAAATAATGACTAAAATTCCTTGAAATCCAACAGAATGAATACCAAGCAAGGTAAACTTAGGTCCTGATGGTTTCACTGCTGAATTCTACAAGAAATTTAGAGATCTAATGTGCCTACTGCTCAAATTCTTTCCTGACATGGAAAGAGAAGCCATACTCCCAAACTTATTCCAGGAAGCAACCATTTCTGATACCAAAACCAGAGAAGAATCCAACCAGAAACGAGCTACAAATCAATATCCCTCATGAACACAGATGTGGAAATCCTCATTAAGTTACTGGCAGACAGAATGCAGAAAGTCATCAAGAAGGACCAAGTAAGATTCAGGGATGGTTCAACATAGGCAAATCAGTAAAGGTAATAAGCCATATGAGCAGAACCAAGGATAAAAACCACAGGATCATCTCAATAGGTGCAGAAAAAGCATTTGACAGTCCAGTACCCATTCGTGCTAAAAGCCCTACAGAAAATTGGAATACACGATCTTTGCTCAATCTGACAAAGGTTGTCATTTGCACACAAATAGCCAACATCATACTCATGATATTTCAGTCTCAAATGTTTTAAGCTCACTATAAAATCAGGATCAAGACAAGGATTCCATTATCACCACTCTTATTCAATATAATTCTAGAAATATTAGCTAGAGCACTTAGACGAGAAAATGAGAAGAAAAAGGATAGGAAAGGAAGAAATTAAACTATCGTTATGTGCAGATAACCTGATACTCTAAATAGACCTGGAAATCTCCAGCAAAGACTTCCAGATTTAATAACCAAATTCAGTAGTGTAGCTAGATACAAAATCAGTACTCAGAAGTGAATAGCATTCCTGTACATAAATAACATGGCAAGAAATTAGGGAAACCATACCTTTCACAAACATATCTCAGAAAATTGAAATAAGAATCAATCTAAAGAAAATACTAGGACACATTTACGTTACAGACCTTTGAAACTACAGTACTCTGAAAAAAGTAGAAAAGGATATCCAAAATGGAAAGATAATGCTAATTCTTGTGGAGCAAGAACCAGTGTACTGCAAATGGCCATACTCACACATGTGGAACGGAGGGGCAGAGAAGATACGAGACCAGAAGAAGAGAACATTATGGAAGAGGGGAAAGATGGCAGGGAGAAGGCAGAGTAACAGAGTAAGCAGAGGGCCTTATCAACATCCTTCAAACACTTCACGAACCTGTCATAACGAGACCCATTATTTTGTACAATTATTGTACTAATAATATTTTTCAAAATAGATCAAAGAGCAGTAGGAAACCTCATAGTTTTATCATCTTGTGACATCTTGCACTTAGAGGAGAAAGTAAAGTCTGCCCTCACAAAATACGAAATCTTGAAAAAAAATTTGAATAATGACTTGAAGACAAGAATCATACTGTGATGATCATACACATCCCTCCACTCCAGTATGAGGGATTTTTTTCACCATTGCATGCCCTTCTCCAGCCACCTGTGCACACTCCTCAGTGATATGCACTCGGCCAGCTTCATGCTGGCACACAGTTCCACTGGTTCCAGTCACAGGGCATGGGGACATGGCGCAGCTTGACACTCACTTTTTGAATAATATGGTTGGCCTTATCAGTATGGGCGTAGAGAGGGAAGCCTAGTTTCACTAGCGCCGGGATCTGGTAAACACCAACGTGATAAATGAGACCCCGGCCCCGGTACTCAGGCACAGTGCCTCCCATCCGCATCTCTCCAGTGTGGTCCATCAGGCTCCAAGACACCGGCGACCCCTCGGGCCCCAGCAGACAGAAGCTGGGGAAAGTCCGGATACAGCGCTCAATGAATCTCTGGCTCCTCTCATTGCCTCCGAAGTGCCAGAGTTGGTTCACCAGGGCAGCGTGGGCAACATCCAGGGAGGAGTGTTTAAACATCTCTTGGTTGCTGTTGGGAAGAAAGGGAAGAAGGACTTGATATCACGTACACTGTGAAGTGCTTTCCTGCACACCGTCCTGGAAGCAGATCGCAGCGTGTGGAAGGCCGTGTGTCCTGAAACTGACGGCCCGGCTTGTGTCAACCCCGCGGTGCGTCTTTGGAGCAGAGAGTTACCCTGTCCCTCTCCCGTGCCATCCCAGAGGGACCAGAGATGGCAAGCACAGTCCCCACGGGAATCCTGGAGGGGCTTCCGTGGGTCCGTGGTGCCACTCTCAGAAAAGCATGTCGATGCCTAGTGTTGTTGCCAGGAAGATTCAGTTACCAAATAAGTAAGTTGAATAAATTAGTTGATTTCTAATAACCATAAGTGAAATAAATAAAACCAAACGTGGTCACATATGGGCAGTAACAGGGAAGTGACTTGAGATAGGATGATTTGCCAGGAGATGACATTTCAACCGTCTCCAATCACAAAATAAGTCATCTTTATAAACATTAACTGTTGGTATATGTCTGTGGTTAAGGTACTTGCATTCGCTTTAGAGAAATGCTCTCTTCTTGGTCCTTTTTACTTCCTCTTGCTTTACTGCCCTTCCCCTCCCGTTTCCTGGATTCCTTTCCCATCTCCACAGTGTCTACTTCTCTATTTCCTACTATCTCTTTTACTTACATAATATAGGGCTGGGAGGGAGATATTTCAGATGTGTGAGGAGTGTTCATTTCAAGGCTCCACAGACCACAGAGGGAGCTCACCTGACTGCTCTGCATTGGGAAACTCAGACAGGACCTCCTGCCCTTTCCATGTCATGGGGTAAACCCAAGACCCTACTGGGACTCTAGCTGTAGGGTGCCTTCCAGTTGCGAAGCGCTATAACTGTGAATAAAGCTTTTCCAGGCCCGTCAGCACGTTAGGGCCATGAAACGGAGCCTCTGCAGTTCTCACCCATTACAAATCCACCTGGAGTCCAAACCAATAATGACACCACATTCCTTGCAGAATTAGACAAAAAACCAGTTTAGGCATATATGTGATTTGTTGTAGTGCTTTTCATCGGAACCTGTTTATTGCTGTGTATTTATGGAGGGCCGGCTGTGAGCTGGGCACTGTTAGTTCTCATCGGTCTAGTAGTGAGCAGGCTATGTTGCACTTGTAGTGTTTCCATGCTATTTATGGGAAGATTCGAACATCAAATAAGTGAGTTAAATATATCAGCTTATTTTAAAATAATCACATTTACAGTGATGAAAACAGAGCTTCATTATATATGGAAAATAATGGCACACTGACCTTAAGGGGATGATTGACCCAGGACGCTGGTGAGGAAACATTTCAACATTCTTGAGTAATGAAAGAAGTAATTTGTAAAAACATTAAGTAGAGTTCCAGGACATGTATTTTAGGTGGGAGTGAGCCCAATTGCAAGGCCTTCCCTGTTTCAGAAGAGGCATACTCCTGTCAATATTTTAATTTTTAATCTCTACACTACAAAAATAAATAATTAATTTCTGTTGTTTAAAGGAATTTCTTTGTGAAAGCCCTTGAAAATTCATGTACGATGCAACCTCAGCAATGACAGATACAAATGTCATTGTAGACATTCCATCAAACTTACAGGGGTTTGGGGTTGTTTCCGCTGGGTGGTAAGTTCTTTACATCCACCAGAGAAGGAAGCAGTTTCTTTGCTGTGTCAAGTATCATGTAGAGTTTGCATTGTGTGTGCTTGACCTTGCTTAAATTGATGTCTACAAGATTTTGTATCACTCTACTCAGGCTGGACTGTGTACCTAGTTGGGAGAGAAAAATCATATGAGATATCATTGTTGATTTTAACTTTTTGGACTTTATATTTTGGATACTGTTGCTAGCATTTCACATGTAAGGAAACTTATAGATGGGGAGGGTGTTGCTTGCCCTAGACTACACAGTGAATAAAAGGCCCAGAAATTCTAAGTGGCTGAACCCAGAGATTATATTCTTATTGTCTAAAAACATTTCTTTGTGAATTGACAGTGATGAAACAGATACACAGAGAAAGCTTTTCTCCCACAGACTTTTCGTTTGTTTGATCCAGGGCACACCAGAGAATGTGTAGGAGTCCTTACTACTAAGAAATCTAATTACAGTTCACTATCCAAACTGTGTCCACTACTGTCATCTCATTTTCAGCATACAGTAGTAGCTTCTGACACTAGGAGTGGACAGCAGGCTTTCTGTCTTGGAAGAAAGGCATGTGAGTTTAACGTGCTTATTCAAGATGAAAAACAGTCCCACCGACATGCACAGAACTTAGCACCAAGGAGACACTCCAGTCCTCTTACTTTGAATCTGCAAATGCTGTTTCCAGTTGATGACGCCTGGGGAGCCAAGGAATTCCTGGCTTCGCGTGGGATCCCTGGAGTAGATCAGGTATGTGTTGGTGTAGTGATCGAGGTCATCAGTCATTTCCTGTTCAAGAAAAGCAGAGTCGAGCAGAGCGCCCATAATTTGTGATGCTGTAATGGTATTTATTATTCTATTTTGGGTTTTTTTGCATGTTAAATTAGTATTTTCTGTTGCTTTTTTGTCTTTACTTAGGAATTATTTACATTTTGTGGTTTAGTCAAGGTCCCTTATTCAGTCAAAAGTAGAAAAGTTCCTAAACATAATTCTTGGTACTTTAGCTAATGCTTTGAAATTTCAAAATAATCCAGTTAAAATCATTTCTGATACCTCCACAAATTTTAAGTGAAACACTCAAAATAGCAGTACAAAATTATGAGTCAAAAGAGGAAGTCTGGCTCTGGGGTATGTGTTTATGAAAGACTACATAGTTTAAAGAATTAGGAAGGTGGAGATAAAGGGAAAGTTTATGAACTAGCCCTTTCTACAGTAACATGAAACATATTCATATATATATGTATATTCAAATACTTCTAGCAAGTGTCTTAAACATAGACTGAGATTATTTTCAATATGAAGGAACAGACAAGAGGAAAATTATCAGGAAGGTTTTTTTCCTTCAATAACAAAAAATAGGAAAAGCACACTTCCTACTCGTTAATGACACTAGGTAACACAATAGCAATTTTCTTATCTTGCCACGTTAAAAAGTACTATTTTTAACATCCAGTTTTAACCAAATTTTCTCCTAAGAAGAAAATCTCATCCTTTGCCTGAAATATCCACCATATAAAGCTGTTTTTCTTCTTCCTGATGTATTTACTTTATTGTAAACAGTTTATTATAGTACAGTTAGATCAATGTCTCAGAGTGTTCCAGTGTAACAGTCAATATGATGTCAAGGCCAGTGTTTTCAAAGACAGAAAGCACATTTTTTCTTTCGACTAATGGAACCAGGGTCTGATTTGTTACCATATATAAGTCTCACTTAGAACAAGGTCTATTAATGTCACTAGCAAAAGATCAGACTTGTCTATGTCATTAGCATGATCTTAAATAGATAAAACATTCCAACTGTTGCCTCTAATTCCATGAATTGAATATTAAAAAAGAAAGTTTGGTTTTTAGCATCAGTAGATGCTGATTGGGGAACTGTCTTGTGAACAAAATAAAATAATGTATGACTGTGAAAGTGTTCAACATCCTTGGTGTGTTTATGGTTGAAGCCTAACCTGTCTCCAAAAGTATCCACTTTGGGGAGGTGATTGGATCTGGGTTGCTATAATTATCACTGATGAATTCATAGATGAATCTGATGTTAGGATGTTGGACCTGGAAGGGACAGTGTGTCACTGAGGTCTGACCTGGAAGGGTGTTCTCATCGCCGGTTCCTCCTTTCTCTCTTTGCTTCCTGCTTGTCAAGAGTTGAGACTCCTTCCCCCATGACCTTCCACCATGCTGTTTCTGTCTTGGGGGCCAGCAGCTATTGACTGAACCCTCCGAAACTGTGAGCCAAAATAAACTCTGCATTCTTCAAGTTGTCAGTGTATGGTATTGTGTCCTGAAGCCAAGAAGGTGACAAATACAGCTACTATTGTACCTTCTCTGCGTTTCTGTTCCTTCCCCTTTCACACAGGGCTATCCTTTGCCTGTGGATTTCCCTAGGTTCTCCTACAGCCTGGCCTTCTGTAGACAGGGACTTGGCACTACTATGAGTCATCTCCGTTTCCCTGAGTTAAACCCAGTTGCCTGGCACAAGGCAGTAACATGACATAAGCAAACACAGTGGCACATTTGTTCCACAGCTGGCAACTTACCTGCTCCTGGGGACGAATAACCACGGTGTTGAAATCAGGCCATGAGTCCACCAGGGCCTTGACCTTGAATGGGTTTCCCTGGTTCATGTGGAAGACAGTCCCGTAAACCTACGACATTCCAGAGTGAGAGGGTCATCTCATTACAAAAAGATACTGGAGTGTTTCTTCTTTGAGCAGAACAGAGCGTTTTCCCTATGAAAGCACATAATTGTTTGAGTCAAAAGAAGCTGGTAAATATCTGTGTCAAATTGCTTGTAGGGTATTTTTTCTTTACTTTGATAAATAAATCTTTTAAACTGGTAAGACCAACACAACTAACAAATATCATTAATACTCTTACTGTAGAATTTAGTAAAATTCAGTTTCTATTATGTACACAAATTTTTTAAAAATGAAGTTGTGTGTATATATTTATATATATATATATTTCATTTATTGCAAGTGCTTTTTGTGATTATTCATTAAAGTTTCCCTGTTTGCTATTTTGAAAATCTCAGATTGTTTTAATAGTTTATGTGTCAATTGCTGTTCCTCATTTAAACTAATTACTT
The DNA here is from genome assembly GCA_004025085.1 of Thryonomys swinderianus. Lineage (NCBI taxonomy): Eukaryota > Metazoa > Chordata > Mammalia > Rodentia > Thryonomyidae > Thryonomys > Thryonomys swinderianus. Next base: position 8,952 of record PVIC010051070.1, read on the forward strand.
TTGTCCTTAAAGGAAAAGTTACTATTAAATTAGCTTTCTGACTTACTGGATATTATGGAATAAGGTCTAGATGTTATTTAAACATTATTTGAGGGGCTTTCTCTGATGCTTCTGTGGCAGAGAAGAAAAGTTAACCTCCTCACTGTTCCAAGTTATAGAAAGACTGCATATTTCTCTCTAGTATCTGTTGTCACCTGAGGGGAATTGGGGTCACCAATATTAGAAGAGAATTAGAGTCCAGGATCCCATTGTGCATCTATTGGAACCTTTGCCAGGGTCTTTGTTATGTCCCAAAGTACTTTCCACTGATGCTGTTTCTCCGTGGCTCCCCGAGTGCTGGGTATAAGAAGGGTCCCAAGTCCTCACTCGGCTGCTCTGACACCACTCAGAGGAAAGGTCGAAAGGACCTTCCTTTGTCCAGAGGTTGGGGTCCAGGGTCCTCACTCAGCCTTTGCTGGTGGTATCGCAGCTGCTGGGTTTTGTGATGATCCCTTCAAGAATGCAAATGCTGTGTTTTACGAGGCATCTGCTTCTTGGCCCACTAAGGGGAGAAGGGTTCCCTTGCAGGCTGTTTAGCTGTAATAGGTGGTATAGCTGGTGGCCCAGCTATAGTAGTGTCTGTGGAAGGTGTTGGAAGGAAGACTACTTTGCAGCAAATACCCTAGCCCAGCTTTCTCTTTCTACATTTCAGATTCTTCTTACATTGTGTAAACACACACACACACACGCACACATCTGTTTAATACTTTCTAGTACATGAATGAATAGAAGCGTACTATAGTTTTCTCTTACTTCATATCACAGGGCTGCCGCAGGAGGAGCAGCTCGCTGAGCTCCTCTGCGAGGCAGGATTTGTCCTGTGTGGAACATCTCGGATTCCCCAGAGCGTCTGGACTTCCCGTGGCTTCCTAGTGCTCACTGGGGGACCAGACATGGGCGCAGGTTGGAAGGACCCTCAGGACCTAGTCTTTTTCCTCTGCCAGCTTCTCCTGCCGTCTGCCTTCTCCTGATTCTGTTTCCTTTCCTTTTCAACCACAGCACCCCAATCCTGTCCTCAAGATGAGAAGCTGCACCCTGCATCTATTGTGTTTATCATGCATCATGTACCACCCTTGTAATATACTCTTATAGTTTTTATCACAGTCTTAATTTTGGGATATAGAGGTTCACACACACCTACTGAAGAGACGCTCTGGTTATTTCTTTTGATGGGTGCCTTTCTGCAAAATTATAGTGTAAAATTACAGTGAGAATGTTGATAGTGATAGAATATTTTCAGTGGCACAAGGATCCCTTATGCTGTCCCTGGTATTTATTCCCACTTCCTTTCATCCCAGTGTTCCTTCACCACTGTCAGCCATCACTGTGTCCTGCATCTCTGTAATACTGCAAAGCAAGGACCTTATGTGAGTGGGTTCGTACACCGTCTACACTTGTAGGAATTTTTTCCTGCTGAGTGTATTTTTCTGGAGATTCATGCATGTGATGCCAATATCAACGGCTTGTTCCTTCTACTGCTCAGTATTATTCTATAATATGGACATAGAGAAGTTTGACCCTTCACTGTCTGGAGGTCATGTGAGCTAGTTCAACATTAGCTATTTCATACGAAGCTCTCGTATGCATTGACTTGTGCATTTTTGTATAATCTGTGGGTATTTTCATGTGACCATCAGTTTGCATTCTTTTGGAGGCACATGCTCAGGATGGTGATCACTGCCCATATAGTTTGGAAAGAAATTTGTAGTTCCTCGCTAATATGGCTGTCCCACTCCTCACAGCCACCCATAGTCGTAGGTGATCCAGTGTATTTGCATTTTTGCCAGCATTTTGGTCTTTAGCTTCTGCTTTCTTCTAAACAGGTAGGCATCCTGGGGCAGTTGAATCAGGTATGTGAATTGTATTCTGGCTTAGAAGTAAGTAGTTGGCATTTTTTTTTTTTGAGACAGGGTCTCGCTTTGTAGTTCAGGCTGGCTCTGAGCTCACTATGTAGCCCAGGCAAGCCTCGAACTCAGCAATCCTCCTGTCTCTGCCTCCCGAGTGCTGGGATGACAGGTGTGAGCCACCATGACCGGCCAGTAGTTGGCATATTATTCCGTTTGTCTCTGCCTTTGATCAACCATCTGTACCCTCTGGAGAGCAGTGATTTTCTTCTAGAGCATTTGCAGGTGTGTATCAGTTCACTAGTCTGCTTCAGTGGGTGGTGAAAGGTAATACTGTAAGGTTACTGTTGTACCCTCTCTTCCTGCTTCTACCTGTCAGGTCCCCATTGGACTGAAGCTACACTGTCCTTTTATTAAACTTCTTTTTTTGTGGAAATAAATTTTTAAAAATGAATTACTACACTCAATAATTGTGAAACATAAACTGTCATTATTTACTGATGATATGATACTCTATCTAGAGGATCCTGAAAACTCAACCAAAAGACTACTAGACTTAATTACCAAACTTAGTAGTGTTGCTGGACACAAGGTCAATGCTCAAAAATCAACAGCCTTAGTCTACACAAACAATAGACTCACTGAAGGAGAAATTAGGGGGGTCAATCCCTTTCACAACAGCACCCAGAAAAATGAATTATCTAGGAATCAACCTAACAAAGGAAGTGAAAGACCTCTACTCTGAAAACTATAGGACTCTGAAAAATGAAATAGAAAAGATCAGAAAGTGGAAAGACATCCCTTGTTCCTGGGTAGGGAGAGCCAACATCGTCAAAATGGCTATACTCCCACAACTACTATACAGATTCAATGCAATTCAAATTGAAATTCCAATGCTATACTTCACAGAGCTAGAGAAAATAATACAAAAATTCATCTGGAACCACAAGAAACCTAGAATAGCAAAACCAAGTCTAAGCAACCATGACATGGCAGGGGGTATTACAATCCCCAATTTAAAACTCTACACTGTGATAAAAAAAACTGCATGGTACTGGCAACGTAACAGACCCGAGGACCAGTGGAATAGTTTAGAAGATCCAGAAACAACCCCGGATACACTAAACCACCTTATCTTTGACAAAGGAGCCAAACATCCTCAATGGAGGAAAGACAGCCTATTTAACAAATGGTGCTGGAAAAACGGGGCTTCAACCTGCCAAAAGCTAATGCTAGACCTATCTCTTTCACCATGCACAAAACTAAACTCACAATGGATATGAGACTTAAACATTAAAACAGAAACAATAAGCCTGCTGGAAAACAGATTAGGTAAAACTCTTGGAGACATTGGCTTAGGCAGAGACTTTATGAATAAAACCTCTCTAGCACAAGAACTAGCAGAAAGAATCAACAAATGGGATCTCATCCTACTGAAAAGCTTTTGCACAGCAAAAGAAGTCACCGGCACTGCTAAAAGACCACCAACAACATGGGAAAAAATCTTTACTAGTTGTTTATCAGACAAATGGCTATTATCTGCAATATATAAAGAACTTAAACAGATCAGCCTCCCAAAGTTCAAAGACCCAATTCAAAAATGGGCATCTGAAATGGACAGACACTTCTCAGAGGCAGAAGTCAAAGCAGCTAAGAAGCATATGAAGAAATGCTCAACATCACTGGTCATTCGAGAGATGCAAATGAAAACAACGCTGAGATTTCATCTCACTCCACAAAGAATGGCCGCGATCACAAAA
>PVIC010051071.1:0-12595 GCA_004025085.1 Thryonomys swinderianus
TGGAGACACGCCCACCAACAATCAACACCGCATACCACAATGCCGGACGTGGTGGCTCACGCCTGTAATCCCAGCACTCGGGAGGCAGAGACAGGAGGATTGCTGAGTTCGCGGCGGCTTGCCTGGGCACCATAGTGAGCTCAGGGCCAGCCTGAACTACAAAGCGAGACCCTGTCTCAAAAGCAAAAAAAAAAAAAATCTTGACATGGTTGAGGATTTAGCTCAAGTCATTCCACGCCAACCTTGGATGCACAAGGGCCCAAGTTCAATCCCTGGTACCGCAAAAAAAAAAAAAAAAAATCTTGACATGTATTTGTCTGTCGTGTTCCTCCTATTAGAATGTAAATTCACCAACTACAACAATCTTGACTCCTCTGCTAAGCAACAAACACCACTCAGTAAAGAAGTCTGTAGTAGAGGACAGAGTTGTGGAAGACAGCCAGGTAACAATAACCCCGGCAGTAAGGTGGTTGCTGATGGCAAAATGGAGTCCTAAGGGTTTGTGTGATCCTCAAGTGACAAAGAAAACAGACAGAGAAAGTGAAAAAGCTTTGGATTTCAGACCTTAGATGTTCTTTCTCCTTATTGTGCAGCCTTAGAAAATTTATCTGAGCTCTCTAAATAGGGTTTATATTCAGGTTGAACTCTCAATAAAATGGAGTATGCTTAGTGAGGTTAATTTCTCTTTATTATTCATGCCTCATTAATATGATTAGTCAAAAAATGATGACATGTTTCTTCTTCCTGAGTCTAGAGAGAAATATTTGGACTATGCCTACGAGATAGGAGAGTAGTGTGGGGAGGAACTGGCTTGGGTCCTAGTAAAATTTCATCTATAGTGTATTAAAGATTCTTCAAACAAGAAACTATTGTATTCTTCCAAGAGTGACTTCTTAAATTGTTGAAAATCCTACTAGCTCCCAGTCTGACACACCAGATACCATTTCTTTCCAAGAACCTCATCAAGGTGTTATCTACTGAAATTTGACAAATTTTAAATTGTGTGAATATTTAAAAATACTAGGAGAGAGAGCACGTGAAATAGCACCTTGAACCTCAATTGTGTTTCAGTGCTATCTTGAACATATTTTGAGAACACTTAGAAGAGTTTGTTCTCCTTGCGGAAATAAGAGCTCTTCATTTAACAAAATTGTTCTTCCCAGGATAGTAATAAGACCTTTTGGCTAAGTCTAAAGGCACAAAGTAGAAACCATGGTCTTCCCTGTGATTTTAAAAAGTTCAAATTCTGTTACATTTTCTGTTTTACAGCGTTCTGTCACTTTATAATCTTGTCTTCATTTCAAAGTAATTGCTCAGGGAAGATGTTGGGACTTCAGAAATTTGTTCAGCTATCAAAGAGAATAAGACAGATGCTTTCCATTTCCCTGAGGAGGGACTGTGGGATTTTAGTGTTCTGACAGGTCTAAAGATAAAGTCTTTTGGGTCTTCCAGGTTAAATCTGAGGGCAGGTTACAACAGACACTACCTGAGAGAACATTTACTCACTTACCACAGATATAACAATGGTGAACCGGTGGAAGTTTTCTGAGAAGGGTTTCAAAGCTCAAACCAACAGACTTGAACCAGTGATCATAAGCCCTTAACAAACAGTACATTCAGAAGACACTACTTTCTTCTAAAAGTAATTTTAAAGATTTGGAAGAATCTTTAAATAAGACAGAAAAGATATCTATGAAGACTCCCTGTCACAAAAAATCTTATTTCTGTGCTTGCTTCGGCAGCACATATACTAAAAATCTTATTTCCCCCAAGTAATCATAGTAAAACACGTGACAGGAACTTTGTTTCATGAAACTCCTTATAAAAATCCTCCCAACATTTGCTTCCTTTAGAAGTTGTATATATTGACTCTATCTCAGTCCTTCAGTCCAAAGATTGCGAGTATAAGTCTACTTCTTTATAATAATCATTTCATGATGAAATATTTGAAGACAATTCCATATGTCTGTCTGAGGTGAAATGATCTTTTTTCTTTATTTATCTTATTAGCAAATGTTCTTGATACATGAAAATTATATTACCTTAGAGAATATACATCTGTATCTATACAGCTATAGATATAGAAATGTATAGCTACAGATATATATTCCCTATTATTTTAGATTCTGCTTTCAGTCCCTTTCCTGCTCCCCTTTTCCTCAGATCTCCTTCCCCATCTGCAAACGTTTACAACCATGTTTCCTATCATTTCTCCTTTACTTTTATCAAGATTATCAACATTTTAAGAGAAACCATCCAATATTTAACCTTGTGTGTCTGATTTAATTAACATTATAATCTCAAGATGCATCTGTTTGTTGTGAATGACTTAAATTTATTCTTTTTATGGTTAGGTAGCACTCTACTGTGTACCTGTACCATGTTTCCTTTATCCATTCATCTGTTGTTGGGCACAGAGGCTACTTCCATAATTTAGCTATTATGAATTGTGCTTTTATAAACATAGGTATGCATATGTTCCTATAATCAGATGTCTTTAACTCTTTTGGGAAGCCATGTAGAAGAGGAAGAGATAAGTCAAATATAATTTCTGTTTTTAGTGTTTTGACGAGTCTCCCTAATGTTTTCCATAGTAGTGATTCTGTTTCCACCAAAAATGTAGAAAGGTTCCTTTTTTACCAAATCTTCACCATCATTTGTTATGCTTTGAGCCCTTGATGATACCCATTCTTACTAGAGTAAGATGGCATCTCACTGTTGTTTGGAAATGCATTTCCCTAATGCCAAAGGATGCTGAATATTTTTCACATATTGGCCATTTATGCTTCTGAGAATTGTCTATTCATTTCAATTGCCTGTTTTTATTGGGCCTTTTGTTTTGGGGGAGGATCTAATGTTTTATGAGGTATTTATATATTCTAAATATTAGTCCTTTGTCACAGAAGTCACTAACAAAAAAAAAATTGCCCATTCTGTAGGCTGTCCCTTTACTCGGTTGGTTTTTTCCTTTCCTGTGCAGAAGTTTCTCAACAAAATATAATGCCATTTGTTGATTCTGAAAATTATTTCTTGTGCAATTGGAGTTTTGTCCAGGAAGTCCCTGCCTATGTCTATGTCTTCAATTGTTTTACCTACTTTATCTTCCAGCATATTTTGTGTTCCTGTTTTCATATCTAGGCCTTTGATCCACTTTGATTTGATTTGATTAAAGCAGGAGACATGGTCTAGGGTCTCCTTTTTTGCATGAGGATAATGAGTTTTCCCAGAAGCATTTGTTAAAAAGGATATTACTCCACCATTTGTTTGTCACTCCTTTATCAAAAATCAGATGGTTAAAGGTACATGGAGATAAAAACTACCTCTACAATAAAAACCACTGTACTCTGAAGAAAGAGATTAAAAAGGACATTAGAAAATGGAAAGACATCCCTATTCTTGAATAGGCAGAAGCAGTATTTTGTAATCATATTACCAAAAATGATATGCAAATTTAATGTAATTCCTATCAAAATACTAGTAATGTTCCTTCCAGAACTAGGAAAACAATCTTAAATTTTTTGTGGAAGCAGAAGTTTGTATTATTATTTTAATAGAGAATATGTTGACTCATCCAGATAGAACAGGTTTAGCCAGTAAGAAGCTCTGCAGGGAAATGGCTGTTGATGACAATACCTAACAATCAGTGAGGACTTATGACATGTTAAACAAAGGTACTCTGCAAGTGTGAACTCATTAAGCCTCAACAAACAGACAGGACAGAGTCTGTTATCAACTCTTATCATCTCCACTTACAAATACAGACAAAAGACATGCAGAGGTAAATAGCCAAACTGATCAAAATCAGACACTATTAGTCACACATAGAGCAATGTCAATGAAATCTGGAATGGAAGCAAGACAAAAGGAAACACAAATCCCTATGAGCACCTATTTGTGATGAGTTCCACTTTGATTTGGTTTACAAAGTCATCATAAAAGTGTAAAGTCTGGCTGAGGGTGATGGCTCACACCTGTCATCCCAGCACTCGGGAGGCAGAGGCAGGAGGATTGCTGAGTTGGAGGCTTGCCTGGGCTGCATAGTGAGCTCAGGGCCAGCCTGAACTACAAAGCGAGACCGTGTCGCAAAAAAAAAAAAAAAAAAAAAAAAAAAAAAAAAAAAAAAAAAAAAAGAGTGTGAAGTCTGGAATCAGATTTATGTTCAAATTCTTGTTCTAATCCTTACAAAGTATACAATCATGAGCAAAATGCTAAATGCTTCTGAGATCAAAGCTATTCAGTGTTGTACTTAGGAATAAATATCATGTGGCCAAATCATTTAGTTCCCTTTAATATAATAATCTTTCAGCAAGCAAGATTATTATTGTTGATACTTTCAAAATATGGTATATATTACTTCCCTCTCATCCAAATTTAGAAATTAATATTACTCCCATAGCACCAAAGAAGACACAGGTAGGCTAAGTAATTTCCACAGAACTTACAGTAGGGCAAAAACTCAAATCCAAAACTTTCCAGTGTCCAACCCAATCACTTGAAACTTTCAGCAGCCTCTGCCAAATTCTTAAACTGTCCCTTCTGCTTATGTCTATCGTTCTCACCCAAACAAGAATGTGAGTGCTTATAACCAGTGTCAGATGAAGATTATACAGATTTCCCCAGTGACAAGATAATTCTCTCACGTTTTCTAGGGGAGATTTGTTCCTGCCAACCAACTGGCAGAAAAAAAATAGTGTCAGCACGCCACGTAAGTGCAAGTATCAGTGGGTGGAGAAATGTCAGGAACAAAGAAAATTCTTTAAAATATTAAATGCAAACTCGTTTACTGGTGGCCACAGATAAAATGAAAGAGTTTACCATCGACAAGGACTGTGACAGTGATGAATGAAAGCATTTTGGAACTGTGAACGAAAGTGGACCCTGAGAAGGGGGGCAGGCATCCGAGGGGGAACAGGAAGATGGTGTGGGTGGGGAAGCTGGAAGAGAAGAACTAGCTATGTGTGGGCTGAGGCATTTTCAGGGGCAGAACAAAAAAATATAGAAATAATGCTGCTGGTACTTAAAATGCCCAGGCAAGCGACAGTTTCCACCTACCCCACAGCCCCTGCACTCTTAAAATCAGGAAATCTTGGCTTTAAAACAAGAATCAGGGGGAAGGGGTTAATGGGTAAGATGCACTTCCACAAATAAAATCAAAAAGAATCAGTTATCAAATACCAAAGAGAAGAAAAGGATGCCATGACAGGCCCAGTAAAACAGATGATGTAATCAGTGAATGCACACACGACTGTCCTTCTGCACTTAACAAGGACTATTATAGCCCTAGAGAAGTTTGAAAGTCATTGTTCCAAGTTGTTTTCACTTCCCAGTTAAAAGGCAACACGCTGCCAGAAATAAAGCAAGCCTGAGTCATAGTTGGAATTGAAAGTGCTGAAAATGAAAGGTGAGTTATGGAAATGGGTTTGTTTCACATAAATGAAAATAAAAAAATTTGGCTCACTGCAATTCTTTAAAAGCTACTGCAAAGAAAGGAACAGTATACACTTCAGTTTTAAGTGCTTAAGTGTTTCACTGAGTATAACCATGTGTTTTGGGTTCACTTTATCCCTTACCATAGCTTTGATATTTCTGATTGTCAAACAAAACTATATCATGCTCTCTGAAATTCTTTCATATATTCTGCAAGCCTTTACTACGCTCCCCCTAGTGACTAACATGGTGCTAAATGCCATAGGATTGTCTCGGAGGAACATAGAAACTATTTGGAGAGACAGCATCAGAAGCATAAAGTAGGAGAGCCCCAATCCAAGGGTAGTTACCACTGTGGGTAAGCTTGTAACCGAAGAGACCCCAAGGATCAATGGCAAAGGAAAAGGACAACCAGAAAGTGAAGGCTTCTCTGAAAACCATAAACCCTTCATTGACTCGAGTGGTCACAGAACGCATGGGAGGAGATGAGCCTTGAGAAATGGGTCAGGTTCATACGGAAGGAAGAAGGAGAAAGACTATCCCAAACTAGAAAGATCCTTCTACTACGAATTTCTCTGCTCTGGCTCAAAAATTCCTAACTTGTAAAACAAACTCCAAGTCTTCCAGACTCTTTAAAGGTCCTCTCAAAAACTTTATGATCCATCATCTTTCACCTTTTATTCATTAACAATTTCATTTCTCAGTTTTAATCTCTTGTTACTGAAGTGGTCTTCGAACGAGCATGTATATGAGCCACATGAGGACCATATTAAACAGGCAGCTACCTGACCCAATGCATTGAGACCCCTTCCCAGGAGAACACTAGAGCAACCGAGCAAGGGGGGTCACTTTGGCCAAAAGTATATCCCATAACATTAGCATCTTGGTAGCACTATGTCAGAAAATACTTGGAGAATAAAAACAGAGATATATAGATGTGATTCCACATCCTCCTCACCGCTCTCCAAACCTCCAGCTATTTTATTTCATAAGAAACCGAAAAATCAAATTATGTGGAAGAGAAGTCCAAAATCATACTCACAGTGTGCCTAATGTACAACAAATAGAATCTCTCTCAAATAAGAAAACTAGGAAAAACAGTGAGTTATCAAAATTATCCTGCTCCAAGAAGAAAAAAAAATACAGAGACATATGTAAGTATATACCTACTTCGCAAATAAATGGATGTCAAGCTGATATTGAAAAGCTGGGACAGGTTTTAACACAAAACTCACAAAGTTCACTGAGGTTCAAAGTGCAGAAGAAAAATGTACTCTCTCTTCCCAAGCAGACTAGCTTCTCTGGCCTGAGTGGTGACCTTGGGCTATCAATCTAGTGGCAACTAATAAAAGAAAAATATAGCTCTAAGTCTACAAAACCCAATGCATCATGTCTTGAATAGCAGAAGCTATGGATCCATTTCTTCCTCCCCTGAGGTTAGAGAATATAGCTCAGTATTTAACCCATACTGTCTAGGATGCCCAAATAATCCTCTTAAAGCACTGCTCTGGGCAAAACACTGACAATTTACTGTCTATAAAATCATATCTATCTCTTTGTCTGATAATCAAATGCTTCCTTATCTGACAAACAACCTGTAAATTCCTTATTATTATTATTATTTCCATGTCTTATGCAGTACTCCTGTATCAGGCTATCTCCATTGCAGACCTGTCCCAAACTTTGCCACCCATATGGGATTCAGCATTCTAGTCCCTCTACCAAGAAACCCCACAATTCCTGCCTTTCCTGCCTCCTTTGGATGCCTCCAGGGGACTTCCCTGCTCCCAACCAAGAGTAATCTTCATATTAGTGCTTCTACCACATTTAGTAGCTCCCTTATAACATTTAGTATGTTTTGCCTGCTTTATACATGATAGGGTATATCTCTTTACTCTCCTATTAAAGTTTAAGCCCCTTGTAGACAGGTGCTATGTTTTACCTACAACAACACTTGATTCCATGATTTATTAGATTAGTGAATTATTTTATGCTAGCACAGAAGGGGTTAAACACAGACGGATATAATAACTGACAGACGGTTTGAGAAAACCTTTTCCATCAGCCTGGCATTCCTCCAATAAGAACAGACTGCATCTTGCTATTTAAAGCACATTTTCCTCTGGATACTACAAGATGTGATTCCTTTGGTTTTTTTCTCATTTTTCAGTAAGAATCATTTGAAATTTCTGAGAAATGATAGTGTGATGAGAGCAGCCAAGTTTGATGGCCCAAGCTGTTCTCTATCTATAGTTCATTTCCCTTGCATTGGTTTTTATTTAAGCCTTAGGCTTATAGCTAAGATAGTATTCCAAGATTTGAGGCACAGGACAACCAATTTTGGATGCACTTGTGCTAGCTTCAGCAGCACATATACTAAAATTTTGGATGAGCTGTATTAAGTGTGGTCTTCTACTCTGGTGTGTGCATAACACAAGAGGAGAAACTTATCAATCAGGACATCTGGTCAAGAATCCCACCAGACCTGAATCTCTCCCATTGTATAGAGTTCTCTAGGAAACTGCATCCAAGTCAGAGATGGTCTCTCCCCTCCAGAAGATCACAGTCCTACCTAGAGTCTCAACATCAACACACTTTGTTTTCCTAAGAGACAAATTAACTAAATGCTAACAGACCACTATGGTAGGCTATGAGTACTGGGTTCCATGCTGACCCTAATTAAGCACAGGCTTAATAGTAGGCTGCTTAAATCCATGTGCTATAAGAGCAAGAAAAATATGTCCCTAGGCCACCCTGCCTCACCACCTAGAATTCCATTGTACACTAAAGCTAAAACACTTATAGACATACACTTAAAATACAATTGGTTCATAGAGTCAAGACTTTGGTAAGTAAATGCATGAACAACATTTCAGAAACATATAATTCACTGAGACAGCAAACGTGTATTGGACAGAAGAATGCTCAAAACAATGTTGCTTTTTACACACACTATCTTTACCGTCTCTGTATCACTCATTCAGACTATTTTAATTGTCTTTATTCCAACCTGCAAGGATCTCTCAAAGTAGTAGTTAAGATAAATATGTAAGTAGATCATTTTAAGGTTCTCAAAGGAGAAACTCACCTCCATATGAAGCTCTTAAAGAAGTCTTTAGAAGATGTGCTATTAGTACTATGTCTCAGAAGTATGGACATAAGTCACCAAAGCAAGGTAAAAACAGTATCCTAGGCCAGGTAATTTGTGTGGACAAGAACAATGAGAAGCTATTTAGGTTTATCAGAATGTAGTGGGGAAGAAGAGTTAATGAAGAGATAGAAAGATTTGTAAGTAATTCAAAAGTATCATAGTGTACGAGGCAGAAAATAAGAAAAGGTGCAACTGCTTGTGTCAAGAAACAGATCATTAGAGAGACTGGCCTGTAGTTTTCTTTTTTTGGTGGGATTTTCTGGAAAACAGATTAGGTAAAACTCTTGGAGACATTGGCTTAGGCACAGACTTTATGAATAAAACCTCTATAGCACAAGAACTAGCAGAAAGAATCAACAAATGGGATCTCATCCTACTGAAAAGCTTTTGCACAGCCAAAGAAGTCACTGGCACTGCTAAAAGACAACCAACAACATGGGAAAAAAGTCTTTACTACCTGTTTATCAGACAAAGGGCTATTATCTATAATATATAAAGAACTTAAAGAAATCAGCCTCCCCAAGTTTAAAGACCCTATTCAAAACTGGGTATCTGAAATGAACAGACACTTCTCAGATGCAGAAGTCAAAGCAGCTAAGAAGCATATGAAGAAATGTTCAACATCACTGGTCATTCGAGAGATGCAAATGAAAACAACACTAGATTTCATCTCACTCCACAAAGAATGGCCCTGATTACAAAATCAACCAACAATAAATGCTGGCATGGCTGTGGGGAGAAAGGAACCCTTCTCCACTGCTGGTGGGATTGAAGACTTGTGCAACCATTGTGGAGATCTGTACGGAGATTTCTCAGAAAACTAGGACTAGGGGTCCCATTTGACCCTGCCATCCCCCTGCTAGGAATATACCCAAAAGAATTTTTAAAATCACATTGGAAAGACAGATGTACACCCTTGTTCATAGCAGCTCAGTTTGTGATAGCTCAATCTTGGAAGCAACCCAAATGCCCATCAATTGGAGAGTGAATAAAGAAGATTTGGGTTTTTTATATAAAATGGAGTATTATTCTTCCTTAAACAATGACAAGATCAATTCATTTATGTGCAAATGGAGACACCTGGAGGATGCACTATAAGTGAAATAAATAGATCACAGATAGGCAAATACCAGATCTTCTTGTTAATATGAGCACCTGTAGATGCAAATGAACTCTAGAAAGTATGACAGTCTTTGTAGAATCGGAAATTTCCAAAGGAAATTTGGTGTGGGGATGTAATGAGGGGAAGGAATAAATATGATTCTGAAAAAAATAAAAGAGCATGTATATAGGGGGTGGGAACGTGTGGGTGGGTGGGGATATGGGTAAAAATGAGAATTAACTTGTGTCATATATTGGTACAAATTCCCCAATGTTATGTGTGATTGTGAGATGTATATAAATTGTACCAATAAAGAATTCAATTTAAAAAAAAGAAACAGATCATAAAGAACATAGTAATTATGACAAGGACTTGATACTCAGGTAAATAAGGAATATTGAAGGGTTTTAAGAAGGGAATTAGACAATCGTTTAGGGTTAGGAAGATCAATGGTAGATATGTAGGGAAAAGACTGAAAAGAGACAAGACTAGACAAGCTTGGCCATCATCAGTAGATCAATAACAACTGCTGACAAGGATACACAGGGAAAAGGAACTTCTCTACACTGCTGGTGGGAATGTAAACTACTGCAACCACTATGCAAATTAATATGGATAATCTACAAAATATAAAACTATAAATGCCATTTTCCCAGCTAGTCCCCTACTTGGTATTTTCCTGAAAGTGTTAAAGGCATCACATTACAGTGATACATCCACACCCATGTTAATAGCAGGATAATTTACAATAGCTAAATCTTGGAAAGAATATATAGGCCCACGAACAGATGAAATGATAGAGAAAATGTGGTATTTATCCACAATAGAGTACTACTCACCCATAAATAAACATAAACCTCAGTCATTTGTAGGAAAAGGAATGCATCTTGAGTCCATTATGTAAAATGAAATAAATGAGACACATAAGTTTATATATAACACAGTTTCTCTCATATGAAAAACCCAAAACTTAAATTAAAAAACAAAATAAAAGTCAGGTAATAGAAAGTAGGGAGTTAAATCTTTCTTAAGTAGAGGACTGAAAGAGGAAGGAAGGGGAAAAAGAAGGGAACAAATGGGGACAAAAAGGAATTAAGACGTATTATGTACATGTACCAACTCCATGCAAGGAATGGAAACATTATGTACTCCAAACATGTACAGAAAAAAGCCAGAGGATGAACAGATGGATGGAGGGAGGAGGAGAGGAGAGGATGAAAAAAATATTTAAGGTGCATTATGAACTTGTACAAACTCCCTACAAGGAATGTAATTACTACACACTACAAACAGGTACTAATAGAAAATAATCTATTTTTAAAACAAAACAATTTTAAAATAAAACAAACAATCTCTGAAGAAATTACTAAATCCCAGAGTCCAGTCTTATTCTCACAAACATTTAATTATTATTTCCTGGGTGCTCAGCATTGTTCTAGGTAAGACATCACGAAGGCCCTCAAGTGATTACAATCTAGCTGATCTGGGTGACAACACCCACTTATAATAAAAGAAGTAGAACCCAATGGTAAACCAACTCAAAAATGCCAAGCACTTTTTTGAAGCAGTGTAACATCGCATTAGGCAACATGAGATATTGTTCAAGAGAAAAGTTTTGAACAGTGTGGTGAATAAGGAGAAAGTGAAAAGGGTTTGCCAGAAAAAAAAAAAAAAACTTTTCTAAAGCTATCATTTAACAAGTGTTTGTAATATTTTGCACTAAGGGAAGATTAATTTATTTAATCTTCACAATCATCCTCTGAAGAATCTATCAGTATTACCCCTCATTTTACAGTTGAGGACCGGACAGTCAGAGTGCTTACATTGCTTGCCTAAGTTTACATAAACTGACAGTAGCAGGGCCAGGAGTCAAACCCAAATTTGTCTAAATTTAGAGGCAGTGCTCTTAACTACTTTCTTGCTTCTAAAAGGATTCATTTATGTGCAAATGGATACAGCTGGAGGACACACTAATAAGTGAAATAAATAGCTCACAGGCAAATACCAGATCTTTTCTTTGATATGAGCACCTGTAGATGCAAATGAGCTCTAGAAAGTATGACAGTTTTTGTAGAATGGGAAGTTTCCAAAGGAAATTTGGTGTGGGAATGTAATGAGGGGAAGGAATAAATATGATTCTGAAAGAAAATAAAAGAGCATGTATATAGGGGGTGGGGAGGTGTGGGGGGTGGGGATATGGATAAAAATGAGAATTAACTTGTGTCGTATATTGGTACAAATTGCCCGATGTTATGTGTGATTGTGAGGTGTATAGAAATTGTACCAATAAAGAATTTAAGTCTGCAATCCCAACAACAGTGGAGAAGGGTTCCTTTCTCCCCACAGCCATGCCAGCATTTATTGTTGGTTGACTTTGTGATCGCGGCCATTCTTTGTGGAGTGAGGTGGAATCTCAATGTTGTTTTCATTTGCATCTCTCAAATGACCAGAGATGTTGAGCAATTCTTCATATGTTTCTTGGCTGCTTTGATTTCTGCCTCTGGGAAGTGTCTGTTCATTTCAGTTGCCCATTTTTGAATTGGGTCTTTAAACTTGGGGAGGCTGATCTGTTTGAGTTCTTTATATATTGTTGATAATAGCCCTTTGTCTGATACACAGCTAGTAAAGATTTTTTCCCATGTTATTGGTTGTCTTCTAGCAGTGCCAGCGACTTCTTTGGCTGTGCAGAAGCTTTTCAGTAGGATGAGATCCCATCTGTTGATTCTTTCTGCTAGTTCTTGTGCTAGGGAGGTTTTATTCATAAAGTCTTTGCCTAAGCCAATGTCTCCAAGAGTTTTACCAAGCCTGTTTACCAGCAGGCTTATTGTTTCTGTTTTAATGTTTAAGGCTCGTATCCACTGTGAGTTTAGTTTTGTGCATGGTGAAAGAGATAGGTCTAGCTTTAGCTTTTGGCA
>PVIC010051072.1:0-12596 GCA_004025085.1 Thryonomys swinderianus
GGGTGTGGAGACTCACGCCCACCAACAATCAACACCACATACTACAATGCCGGACGTGGTGGCTCACGCCTGTGATCCCAGCACTCGGGAGGCAGGGACAGGCGGATCGCTGAGTTCGCGGCGGCTTGCCTGGGCTACATAGTGAGCTCAGGGCCAGCCTGAACTACAAAGCGAGACCCTGTCTCAAAAAGCAAAAAAAAGCAAAAAAAGAGATCTGATGGGATCTGACGGGCCGGAGGGTTAGCTCAGTGGTTCTGGCACCTGCCTTGCAAGCGCAAGGGTACTGAGTTTGATTCCCGGTAACTACATACAATGCTGGATGTGGTGACTCACCCACCAGCAATCAATACCACATACCACAGTGCTGGGCGTGGTGGCTCACACCTGTCATCCCAGCACTCTGGAGGCAGAGGCATGAGGATTGCTGAGTTCCAGGCTTGCCTGGGTTACATAGTGAGCTCAGAGCCAGTCTGAACTACAAAGCGAGACCCTGTCTCAAAAAAAAAAAAAAAAAAAAAAATTCACATTCCCATGACAGTAGCAAATGTGTGCTTACTAGCACAGGCATTTTTCTGAGTATACCTCCATCCATCACTCACATCTATAGTATGTCTGCATTTTGGTGTTTTTTTGTTTGGCTTTTGAGATGGTCTCACAAGTAGTTCAGGTTGGCCTTTAGCTGGAATAACCAAATTCAGTAGCATAGCTGAGTACAAAGTAAACACTCAAAAATCAGTAGTGTTCCTGGTCACAAATACAACTTGTGGCAATCCTCAATCCTCCTGCCTCAGCCACCCAAGTGCTAGGATTATAGGTGTGAGGCCACTATGCCTGGCTGTCCAACTGTAAATTTTAACAGCAATTGATGTTTTTCACTCATTTGGTAATTTGGTTCTATTACATTTCTAGAGATTAACCCTTTAAACACCATACATTCCTACTTAACTCCTCTTTACGTGGATTTAGTCCTGGAGTAGATGCATACCTCCTTTTTTTTCTTTTTTGATTTTTTTTTTTTTTTTCAGTTTTTTTGGGACAGGGTCTCACTTTGTATTTCAGGCTGGCCCTGAACTCACTATGTGCCCAGGCAAGCCTCAAACTTAGCAATCCTCCTGCCTCTGCCCCCTGAGTACTGGGAATATAGGCATGTGCCACCATGTCCAGCATTGTGGTGTGTGGTTACCGAAGATCATCAAACTTGGGACCCTGGGCTTGCCAGGCAGATGCTGGAACCACTGAGTTAAATCCCTAGGAGGTATTTTTAAAATTACCTTTATGAAAAGCTAGGGTAATTCTAGATGTTCCCTATCCTTAAGTATGATGTGGACCTTCCTAAGAAGGCGGCTCTAAGAGCAAAAGAGCAAAATCTGCTGGCAGGAAGAGTTTCAAAGAAGAGTATTTTCGTTAAAAAATATATTAAGACTTGGAAACAATAGGTAGAAGTGAGTAGAAGTGGTGACTTTTTAGTATTCCTAATACTAATCAGGCCTCTAGGAGGCCTGTAAGCCCTGAACTCCAGGCTTTCTGGATGCTACGCAAGGAAGTTGAGTCCATCAGTACTTACTCGGCCCCAGTAGGCATTTGGGTTTTGGGCTCATGTTTAAAGATTCCTTCCACATTCCCACTTTAAAAGTTAAGATTTTAGAGCCAGGGATTTAGCACAAGTGCTACTATGCCTATCTTCGACGCACAAGGGCCTGAGTTTGATCCCCAATACCACAAAAAATAAACATTTGATAAGATTCTTGCATACTTTCAGGAAACCTACAAAAGGGTGCACATAAAGTGTTAATACCACTCTGACCTTGTTTTTCTATTAAATATAGGAAACGTCCATATAAAGGTGTTTATGTCACTTATATGCTGATACGACATCAAATACAACTGTCATTCTTTTTAACAACTTTCAAACATCCATTGTTTGATGATGTATTCGCTATTTATTTAGGTTGCTTCTGGGTTTGGTTTGGTTTTTGGACCAACCCAACTATAAAGTTTTCCAAAGAGCATTTGTGTACCCTCCCGCCATGATGGTGAGGATTGAACCAAGGGCCTTCCAATGGCTCTACTTCTGAGCTAAACCCCTGACCCCTTGTGCACAGATCTTGTATTTCCAGCTTTTTCCACAGGGAACCACTAGGTTAGAACATACACATTTTTGAAACAATAACGGGGGGAAAAAGAAGCTCATTTTGTAAAGTAACAGGAAGAAGACAGATAACGATTCATGATTTGTCAAGAGATGCCCTCTCAGAAGCGCTGAGATTTGCATGCAAAGATGTAGAATGTCATAAATGGGCCAAATTGTGCCAGAAAAAATGCTCGACAAGTGTAAAAAATCTAGTAAGGGCTCAAACTTGGCTTGTTGAAACAAAGCCAATGTGGTGGATACAGGGAACAACAGTACTGGTACATCCGCGTTGGCAGGCAATAACGCGATAATTAGCAAGCAGTTCGGACTCTGTTCCTACTTACACTGGGAGGCCTAGAATATTCGAAGTGGGAGTGACAGGACCCACAGTGAGAAGAGTGAATGAAGTCACAACCGCGGGTGACTGCGCAAATTCCTAATCTCGCTAAGGCTCTCTGACTTTAAGATGGTCTCCACGTCAAACGTCTGCAAGGGCGCCACACCCTGCGAAGGCTTCGGGGGAGGAAGTTTACCTGTCTTCCAGTACGGACTCCATGGGCTCCACTCCGTCGGTGTCCACCGCGTGCAGGCGGTCGGCAAAGGCGATGGCCTTCTCCAGCCGCGCCACAGCTTCGCGGCTGCCGAAGTCCACAAGCGCTAGACGCTCCAAATGCTCGATAACATCGGCAGTGACACGACCGCTTCCCTGGGGGATAAAGCGGGGAGCATGGGTCACGGGCGAGGCCGCCCGCCACGCACCCAGCCACCGCCGGCCTTTACCTGAGTACTCGCCTTCGTGGCGAAGGCTCTGTGCCAGCCGGGCCCACTCCGAGTGGTCAGCCACACAACCCGGGCCCACATTTCTCCTCGGCCCCCGTACGGCGCCGCAGCGCAAAGCCAAGCGACGCGCTTTAGAGTGACGACATCAAAGCGCGCCTCTATTGCTACAGTGTTCGCCATGAACAGCGTCGGAGAGGCTTGCACTGACATGAAGCGCGAGTACGATCAGTGCTTCAATCGCTGGTTTGCCGAGAAATTTCTCAAGGGCGACGGTTCCGGGGACCCGTGCACCGATCTCTTCAAGCGCTACCAGCAGTGTGTTCAGGTGAGCCGTTACCCAAGTCCTCCATTCTCTGTCTTCAGGCCCTGCGTTCTCTGGCACACTCATCGCCTCTGCCCCGGGGTTGTGACGAAGAGGGTGGAGAAAGTCCATAACGTGAACTGTGGCGGCAGCCTTCTCTCTTCTGCCCTAGTGTGTCTCCGATTGACCAAGTTTATGGAGAAAAAGTGTCCCTAGCCGGGCGTGGTGGCTCACGCCTGTAATCCCAGCACTCGGGAGGCAGAGACAGGAGGATTGCTGAGTTCGAGGCTTGCCTGGGCTACATAGTGAGCTCAGAGCCAGCCTGAACTACAAAGCGAGACCCTGTCTCAAAAAAAAAAAAAAGCCTCCCTCCGTAGTTAAGGCTGGCCTTGAACTCTCGGGGATCCTCCCATGGTCCCTGGAGGACTGGGATTACAGATGTGCGCTACCATGCTGGCCCATACCAGTTATTTTTACGGTACTTTTTCTAAGACGGGGCACTAGCAGTGTTAACTCAGGGTGACTCGGAAGTCCCGATCTTCCTGCCTCAGCCTCCCTAGTAGCTGGGGTAACACGACTGTTTTACCCTTCAGTGCTTTACCCTTTAAGAAGTACAGTAATATCTTTTAGTTCATTTATTTGGTGATCGTCCTAAAGTTTCAAAGTAGCCATAGTTACTGTCACCCAGAAGAAAGAAATGGTTCCTACAAGTTCACTAGATTAGATTTCCTTGTCAGTGGTATGCTTTTCCCCACCGTACTGCTAAGTGGGTGAGGCGTTTACCTTTCCCTAGCCTGTTAGTACACTGTGGAGGCTCCCGGTTTTGTTACAATCCCCTCCCTCATTGGCTTGTTAACTTTTGAGTTGTTAACTGCAGCAAGAAAGATTCATTCTGACTCAAGGGATGTGGGACTACTTTAAATTACAAGAACAGCCCTGGGAAAAGTGCAACTATTAAGTTAATCTAAACCATCCTCACATAATTTCATGAAGTAGTTGCAATCTTTACCCGATTTATATAACAGGACGGTTAGGCTGCCTAAAGGCCACATAGCCAGTAAGCCCTGAAATTCCAAATTTGAGCCCCATCTGTCACTAAAGTGATCTACTTCCAAATGTCAGTTATATTTTGCACAGTACTAGGAATGAAATCCAGGGCCTCTGCACTGAGTTAGACCCCTAGCTTCCCATACCTTTCTAATATATTTTTTAGATAGGGTCTTGCTATGTAGGTTGGAATTTTTTTTTTTTTTTTTTGGTGAAAGGATCTCGCTTTGTAGTTCAGGCTAGCCTGGAACTCACTGCGTTGCCCAGGCTAGCCTCAAACTCATCAATCTGTCTGCCTCTGCCTCCTGAGTGCTGGGATTACAGGCATGAGCCACCATCCCCGGCACTGTGGTGTGTGGTTACCAGAGATTGGATTTGGGATCTTGCATTTGCCAGGCAGGTACAAACCACTGAGCAAAATCCCCAGCCCCCAGGATGCTTGTTTTTTATTGAGACAATCTTGCTATGTATTTCAGGCTGGCTTGAACTTGCAGTGACCCTCCTGCTGTGCCTTGAGAGCCTTGGGGTTACAGGTGTGTGCCGCCCTGCTCTGGCACCTACCACCCTATTTTTAAAATTGATTTTATTGGTATGTTTTATATACATGTTATGATTACAGTTGACATTGAGAAGTTGTACATGTGATGACTTCTCATTTTTTCCCACATCCCTCTCTCCCAAATCCTCCACCCCTATACACATTAGCTTTGTTTCTTTTTTAAACATTCTTTTAAAGACCAGGTCTCCCTAAGTGGCTAAATTGCCCAGATTAGGATTGAATTTACTGTTGTTCCTGCCTCAGTTTCCCAGAGTAGTGGGATAATGGGCATATGCTCACAACTTTGTCTACCTTGCAAACACAAGGGCCCGAGTTTGATCCCTAGTACCACAAAATAATAATAAATAATACAATTTTAATAGTTCTTACAACTTTTCTTTCAGTCTATGAAAGATTGATATAAACTGGCCTTAACCTTTTTTTTTTTTTTGAGACAGGGTCTTGCTTTATAGTTCAGGTTGGCCCTGAGCTTACTATATAGCCCAGGCAAGTCTCAAACTCAGCAATCCTCCTGCCTCTGCCTCCTGGGTACTGGATTATAGGCAGAGCCACGAGGCCTGGCATTGTGGTATATGGTACTGATTGCTGGTGGGCATGAGTCACCATGCCCAGTATTATTGTATGTGGTTACCAAGAATGGAGCCAGGGACCTTGTGCTTGCTGGGCAGGCGCTAGAACCACTAAGCTAAATCCCCAGGCCAACACTTCCTTTTTTTGTAATGGTACTTCTGTTTATTAAAAAAATATATTACTTTATATCATAGTTAAATTTGATTTTCCTTTTGTGCCATCACATTTTATTTGCAAAGCGTGTACTTCAAACTTTATAGGTATCTCTATGTGTTTTCTCCTCCCACCAGAAAGCAATAAAGGAGAAAGAGATTCCTATTGAAGGACTGGAGTTCATGGGCCATGGCAAAGAAAAGCCTGAAAACTCTTCTTGACCTTGAAAAATGGATTCCTCATCTGGAAGTCCTTGAGTGCTTTGGATTTTGTCAACTAAGGCCCTGAATATAGCCAAGGGATTGATGAGTTTAGGAGGGAGGAGTTTTATTTCTTCCTTCTTGATGTTTGCCTCTCGCTTGTAAATGATGAACTAACACTCTGCTTTGAGATGATTTCTCACTTGTTCTGGCATCTCACAGTAACTCAAGTGTGCTAAACTCAACAGTTTCTTGAGATTATGATTGCAATATGTGGTCTGGAATTAGCTTTAAATCTATCTTGTATGTAAATAATGATAAACTAATGAACACGATCAGGGTTGCCTGATAACTTAATTTGCTGCAAAAGAAAATTACTGTATTGGGGTCATTGTGAGATCATTTGGTTAGGACCTCTTTTTCTCTCTCAGGGAGTAAATACTCTAAAAAGGGATCCGGGCACAACAGCTGCAATCAACACTTGGGAGCACAGTTTTATTTTTATATAGTGACTACAGTTAAGTTTGCTGGTGACCTGGGCTAGCAAAGAGGAAGACAGCTGCTAACATGTCCTGCCTCCAGGTATCTATGACTGAATGATTCAAGAATAATGAAGTAAAACCACTTCCGGGCTGACAGTGTAGTTGTGGAATCACAGTATCTGCAGTGCCTATGGAAGAACCACCTGTTACAGAGATTTGGTGTTGCCAGCTTTCAACCCAAGTTAATGAATCGAGTCAACCTGCCTATCATAAAAAAGCCAAAATGCTGCATCTGGCTAAGTGGAAGGGAAAGGTGCTTGCTTTATTTGCCTTGTTTGCCCACCTTATATGTCTGTAATCATGAAGACGGAATAAACTCTAACCTTTAGTTTTCAATCTTGTCCTTGGAACATAGTACTCTATATGGAATACCTGCTACCCTACCCTTACGTGTTTCATACACACATTGCAGAGTTGTGTATTTTTTAATCCAAAGGTGAAGATTTGAGTGACAAGGTAAAACACTTAGAAACTTAATTTCTAAAATTAATTTCCATAATAATTTATACAGTGTATATTTTGGTACTACAAGGAGTCAAGATCAAGTCTGGCACAGTGTACACACCTGTCCTCCCTACACTACTGGGGGCTGAGGCAGCAGAATTCCAGGTTTGAGCTTGAGCCCACCTTGGGGAACCTAGTGAGACCCGATCTCAAAAGCTTGTTTTTACAAAGGGTGGGAATGGCTCAGTGTGGAGGCCAAGGGTTCAATCCCAAGTACAAAATGGGGAGGGGGCATCAACTCAACACTTACATCATTTAAAATGCTATGTAATCCTCACAGCTGCCTATCTTGAATTAGTTTTCTATGTCCCAAGATACTGTGGACTTGATTTACAGAATCCCCCCCACCTTTTTTTTTTGTAACAGGGATCAAACTCAGGACCTTGTGCTTGCAAGGCAGGCACCAGAATCACTGAGCTATCTCTGGTCCAGAAAC
This sequence comes from Thryonomys swinderianus, assembly GCA_004025085.1. Classification (NCBI taxonomy): domain Eukaryota; kingdom Metazoa; phylum Chordata; class Mammalia; order Rodentia; family Thryonomyidae; genus Thryonomys; species Thryonomys swinderianus. The sequence goes on from PVIC010051072.1 coordinate 7,224, forward strand.
CCTAAATTCTATTATCTTCTAACAATTTCTACAACCAGGCATGGTGGTTATATGCCTGTAGTACCAGCAATTGGGAGGTGAAAGCCAGAATGTATTACAGAATGAAACCCTGTCTTACCCCCACCAAGGAATAATTACTAACTTTATATTTAATGTAACCAGCACTTAATATCATTTTAAAACAGTCTACATTTATATATTGACTGGTTAAGTTCTTTTTATTTATTTATTTTTTCCTTTTGAGACAGGGTCTCGGTTTGTAGTTCAGGCTGGCTCTGAGCTCACTATGTAGTCCAGGCAAGCCTCGAACTCAGCAATCCTCCTGTCTCTGCCTCCCAAGTGCTGGGAGCACTGTGGTATGTGGTACTGATTGCTGGGAGGCGTTGAGTCTCTTATATGGTTACCGGGGATCGAGCTCAGGACCTTGCACTTGCGAGGCAGGCGCCGGAGCCACTGAGCTAACCCTCTGACCCCAAGTTCTTTTTATGTTTTAAAGACAAGATTGAGGTATACAGTTCAGGCTGACCTTCAAATCATTACGTAGCCCAGGCCACCCTGAAACTTGCGGTGATGCTCCCACTTCTGCCTCCCAAATGCTGAATGCGGGGATTACAGGTGTGTACCAGCATGGCCCAGCTCCTAGATCTCTTACCTAAATGATTATAAAACAATTTTGGGGGCCCAGCAAAAGAAGGCCAGGCAGCTGAAGTTAAACAGATCCACCCAAAACTCTGGCCACAAGCAAAAGAGATCTGTAAGGGCAAAGCGTAGAGTGACATTTTTCAAAATGGCCAATATAATGAATACTATTTGCTGATGGTGTGTACAGTTGAACTCAGGGCCTTCAGTATACTAGGTTGAAATGCTTAACCGTTGAGTTATATCCCTGTTGTTTATTTTGGTGGTAGTGAGGACTAAATCCAAGACAGTTACACAGTGCTACACTATACATCCTCTGCCCTTCTATTTTTTATTTTTATTTTTTGAGGGTCTTGCTTTGTAGTTCAGGCTGGCCCTGAGCTCACTATGTAGGCCAGACAAACCCCAAATTCAACAATCCTCCTGCCTCTGGCTCCCAGATGCTAGGATTACAGGTGTAAGCCACCACGCCCAGCATTGTGGTTTGTGGTACTAGGGATTGAACTGGGGACCTTGTGCTTGTAAGGCAGGCATTGGAAGAACCACTGAGCTAAATCCCTGTCCCTGCCCTTTTTTTTTTTTTTTTGTGGTACTGGGGATTGAACTCGGGCCCTTGGGCATCCAAGGTTAGTGCGGTACCACTTGAGCTAAATCCCCAGCCCCTTGCCCTTCTTTTTTTTTTGAGAAAGGGTCTCGCACTGTGGTTCAGGCTGGCCCTGAGCTCACTATGTAGCCCAGGCAAGCCTCGAACTCAGCTATCCTCCTGCCTCTGCCTCCCAAGTGCTGGGATTACAGGTGTGAGCCACCACGCCCAGCACTGTGGTATGTGGTATTGATTGCTGGTGGGCACGAGTCACCACATCCAGCATTGTATGTGGCTACTGGGATCAAATTCAGGACCTTGCGCTTGCGAGGCAGGCACCGGAACCACTGAGCTAAATCTCTGGTCCAGCCTTTCTATTTTTGATACAGGGTCTTGCTTTGTAGTTCAGTCTGGCCCTGAACTCACTATGTAGTCCAGGTTAGCCTCAAACTCAAAGCAATCCTGTCTCTGGCTCCCAAATGCTGAGATTACGGGCAGTGTGAGCCACCAAGCCTAGCACTGCGGTATGTGGTACTAGGATCAAACTGAGGACCTTGCGTTTGCTAGGCAGACAGCAGAACCACTGAGCTAAATCCCTGGGCCTGCCCTTCTATTTTTTTGAGAAGGGGTTTCAAAAAACAGTTGCCCTGGGCCGGAGGGATAGCTCAGTGGTTCCGGCGCCTGCCTCACAGGCGCAAGGTCCTGAGTTTGATCCTGGTAACCAGGTAACCACATACAATGCTGGGCGTGGAGACTCATGCCCACCAGCATCCAATACCACATACCACAATGTGGGCGTGGTGGCTCACACCTGTAATCCCAGCACTCAGGAGGCAGAGACAGGCGGATTGCTGAGTTCGAGACTTACCTGGGCTACATAGTGAGCTCAGAGCCAGCCTGAACTACAAAGTGAGACCCTGTCTCAAAAAAAAAAAAAAAAAAACTCAAATGCATAATCCTCCTGCTTCAACCTCCTGTAGTGCTGATATGATAAGCTTGTGTCACTACATCTGGCTTCTAGCCTTGAGACAGGGTTTGCTAAATCACCCAGGCTAACTTCCAATTTGAGATCCTCTGCCTTAGCAACCCCTCCTAGTAGCATGAATTATGGTGCAGCAACACTCCTGGCTGAGAAAGACAGGCTACTTTCAGAAATACCAGAACAGATTTACAAATCCTTCAAACACAGCATGGTGAACATGCTTGAGTTGCCATTTCAGGCTGAAACAGGAATATCTCTTAAGCCCAGGGATTTCAGATTCTGTCTTTATCGCTTCTCGGCCTTTGGGCTAAGATCAAGTGCAGATTCTGTCTTTAAAAAATAAATAAATAAAACAAAACAAAATCCTGAACTATACCTCCAAAGCCAACCACATTTATGTTACTGTTAAATCTAAAAACACCACATACTAATAGCTTCCTGTGGCTACATCCTGCCAAAAGGAATACCTTAAGCTGCTACCAAGACAATAATTCTGAATGTTCTTCATCCCATTTAGACTTCATATTTTAAAGCGTTCCCAGTACTAGAACAAAAAGGTTTCAAGTTCTGATGAAGAAGTAGTTGCCATTTCAGGCTGATTTTTGTCACACTTACTGTTTCTCCCTCCTAATTCTTGTGACTATGGGAGTTTTAATTTTAGAAATAAAGCCAATACTGTATGTAGAAATGTGTCCGACTGCCTTTGTTTCTCTAAACGTTTCTGACCCTGCCAGGCTCCACGGTGTCAATACAAGAATCTTGTAACAAAGGAAGAACCTGAATTCTTTGGAGAAAATTCTCCAAAGGATTCTTCACCAAATGCTGATAGAAGATACAGAAGAAAACAGACATAGTAAGCACAGGTGCCTCTTTCAGGTGTCAACCACAGCCACTCTGCCATATATTCAATGTCTTTGGTAACCATCATGGCAAAGATCCCATCTTAATACTTTACTAGGTCAATGCTTTGTACTCCTGACCCATGGGTTCTACCTGCTCCAGGCACAAAAACCAACGGGCCTGTTGTAAACATTTAGCAGGTTCAACTGGACCTGAAAAAATAAGCAGCAGACACAGACCTTTACTGCAGAAACAAAATATTGTTAACTTGGGGGGGGGGGGTGTGTGACACACTTAAAAATGAATCTGCTTATGACCAATCAGGGTATAAGTTATTTATTTAAGCCATCTCTTGTCACAAGGAAAGGGATGGAAGATCAATGTGGTCATCATTCAATACAAGTAAGGAAAGTGAGATTAAGGTCCCATACGCTTTTCTGGTCTGAAAGAGTAATGGTCCAAATCAGCTTCGGTCCCCAATGCCTAGGTAATAGGCAGGTTCTCTTCATTCATCTTCATAACCAGTCGGAAGTGGATTCACATGCGGGTTATGGAACAGGGTATGGTTACCATCTCCCCATGGAAAGGGCTGTGGAGTGAAAATGTCCCAATTAGATAATCCCAGAAAACAGTTCAAAAAGAAAACCACTGTGATGAATCCCTTAAAACAGGAAGACAGATAATACACAAAATGGAAGTTAGTCCTTTACTAGAGTATCTCAACTTTTCCATAATTTTGGGGAGCTCTTATTGCTACCTAGAGAGGAGAAAAAGAAAGCTCAAGGTAGTTGTCAGTCTCTTCATGACTGCTTCTCAACCTTTTGTGTAAGAACATATGTAGTAATTTGGGTTTTTTGTTTTTTTTTTTTTTGCTTTTGAGACAGGGTCTCACTTTGTAGTTCAGGCTGGCCCTGAGCTCACTATGGTGCCCAGGCAAGCCACCGCGAACTCAGCAATCCTCCTGTCTCTGCCTCCCGAGTGCTGGGATTATAGGCGTGAGCCACCACGTCCGGCATTAGTAATTTGGTATTTGTTCTCACTGGTTTATTATCTCATATGCTCTTATCCTTCACCTGACATGTATGTAGGAGGAGGAAGAACTGATTGTTGAACCCAGGGCATCTGGCCTGTGATATATCCTCATACCTTTTTAAAATTTAGTTTCATAGGCCAGAGATTTAGCTTATTGGTTCTGGCGCCTGCCTAGCAAGCACAAGGTCCTGAGTTCAATCTCCAGTAACCACATACAACAATACCAAGCATGGTGACTCACACCCACCAGCAATCAGTACCACATACCACAGTGCCAGGCATGGTGGCTTGCGCCTGTAATCCCAGCACTCGGGAGGCAGAGACAGGAGGATTGCTGAGTTTGAGGCATGGGCTACATAAAGAGCTCAGGGCCACCCTGAACTACACAGAGAGCCTTGTCTAAAAAAAAAAAAAATGTTTTCTTTTCATGATGCATGCCTGTAATTACTGCACTTGGGAGGCTAAGGCAGGAGGACTGCCACAAGTTCGAGGCTAGCCTGAACTACACAATGGGACACTAAGTCACTGATTTCCCAGGCTGGATTCAAACTTTCAATCCTGTCTCAGCCTTTCAGAGTGCCAAGATTACAAGCCTGCAGCAGCACGCTGCAGTAAATAAACTGCTAGGTTCCACCCAAGACTTGACACAATCTCTAGGCTGGGAAACTGCAACCCACCCTCAATTAATTTGCTTACTAGCTTTGAAAAATACTGCTCTTAGGACAAAGATTTCTAATCCAAGGGGACTTTCAATTTCCAGGGAACAGGGGCTAGTATCAAGAGACACTGCAGGTAATGCTGCCATCTAGTGGGTAAAGACCATGGAGGGTGCATGCACATTTTCCAAAGCACAGAATGCAGCGCTCCCCACCCCCAAAATCCTAATAGGACTGAAGTTGACACCATGTTGTTTTGGTTCCTAATTTCAGTATACAACAGTAGCAGTGAAACTCAAAGACTCAAACACCAAACAGTCTTGCTGTAGTGGGCTATCATTGGAAGTTCTAAAAGGTTCGCCAGCACTGGGCTAGGTGATGTCATTAAAAGACAAGGAAGAGGGCCGGAGGGTTAGCTCAGTGGTTCCGGCGCCTGCCTTGTAAGCGCAAGGACCTGAGTTTGATCCCCGGTAACCACATATAATGCTGGGTGTGGTGGCTCACGCCTGTAATCCCAGCACTCGGGAGGCAGAGACGGGAGGATTGCTGAGTTCGCGGTGGCTTGCCTGGGCACCATAGTGAGCTCAGGGCCAGCCTGAACTACAAAGCGAGACCCTGTCTCCAAAAAGCAAAAAAAAAAA
>PVIC010051073.1:0-12587 GCA_004025085.1 Thryonomys swinderianus
AAAAAAAAAAAAAAAAAAAAAAAAAAAAAAAAAAAAAAGAAAATATTAAAAATGAGAATTAACTTGTGTCATATACTGGTACAAATTCCCCAATGTTATATGTGATTGTGAGATGTATATAAATTGTACCAATAAAGAATTCAATTAAAAAAACAGAAAACATCAACAGCTAAACAAGATGTTTTGTACACATACACAATGAAATAATTCAGCCTCCAAAGGAATTAAGCACTTAGATTACACCACAACTGACCCTTGTCAATAGTGTGCTACCTTGGGCCAGAGGGTTAGCTCAGAGGTTCCGGTGCCTGCCTCACAAGCGCAAGGTCCTGAGTTCGATCCCTGGTGACCACATACAATGCTGGGTGTGGAGACTCACGCCCACCAGCCATCAATACCACATACCACAGTGCCGGGCGTGGTGGCTCACGCACACTGGAGGCAGAGACAGGCAGATTGCTGAGTTCCAGGCTTGCCTGGGCTACATAGTGAGCTCAGAGCCAGCCTGAACTACAAAGGGAGACCCTGTCTCAAAAAAAAGTAGTGTGCTACCTGAAATAAACCAGACATAAATGAATAAATACTGTAAGATCCTCTGTGATTAAGTAAATGCACAAGGACAGAAAATAGGCTAGAGGGGGTGAGGCAGTATTGTTAAGAATCTAATGAGTATAGGGTTTCAGTGGGGGATGATGAATACTATCCTAAAGGTGAATGATGGTGATAACTACACAAGAACATAAACGTACTCAATGCAAAGAATCATGCACTTGAAAACAAGATGGTAATTGTAGGTTATATATATTCAACAAAACATTTAAAAAACAAAGCAGCTGCAATAAACAGAAAAAAACACAAAGCAGTAAATGAACATACATGGAAAGCAAACACTCATTATGACAACAAGCATAAATGCTTTCAGCATTCGTTTTGGACAAAAAGACAAAAGCTCAATGGTTCTAGCATCTGCCTAGTGAGTGCAAAGTCCCTGGTTCAATCCCAGGTAACCACATACAACAATACCAGGTGTGGTGACTCACACCCACCAGCAATCCCACATTCCACAGTGCCAGGCGTGGTGGCTCATGTCTGTGATCCCAGCACTGAGGAGGCAGAGGCAGGAGGACTGCTGAGTTCGAGGCTTGCCTGGGCTGAGTGAGGTCAGGGCCAACCTGAACTACAAAGCAAGACCCTGTCTCAAAAAAACAAACAAACAAACAAAAAAACACACAATTCAAAAAGAGACAACAAAAATAAAATGGCAAAGGAAGATAAAAGTCCAGTAATATAATGAGCAAAGAAAAAATAGACAGGAATTTAAGAAGTATATGAAAATATTAAACAGGGCAATCTTTCTCATTAAGTATAATTCATACTGAAGATCTTTATCAGTGAGAACTTACATGCACACCAAATAATACTGCATCAAAACATGATAAATGAAAGAAGAAGACAGGCCACAAAATGGAAGGAAGTATTTCCAAATATTCATATCAAGAACTATTTCCCAAAACATAAAAAATTCAGCACAGGAAAACCAACAACCTTAGTACAAAATGAGCAAAAGGGTCTGAGGATTTAGCTCAGTAGTTCAAGAAGCTCAAGGTCCTGAGTTCAATCCCAGGTACCAAAAAAAAAAAAGCCAAAAGATCTGTTGAGATGCCCCAGCAGTGACATGTAGATAACAAAGCAGCTCATGAAAACAGGCTAAACCAACATGTACCTTAAGAGAGCAGGGGATTTAAGAACTGCCAAGACACTGCTTGTCACATTATCTGTTAGAACAGGGCAGTAACATGTGTCAAACAGTACAGCCACTGTGGAAGAGTTTGATGATTCCTCCTCAACATGAATATAAAATATTACCATACAACACAGCAATTCCACTTCTTAGAAACTGGATCTGAGAGAAATATGTGTAAATATGATCACGTTCACAGCACACTTGCAACAGCTACAATGTGGAAACACAAATATGGTAGACACATTTTATGCAGTGATAAAACGGAAAGGTATTCTAAAATACACTGTAACACAAATGAACACCAAGGACATTATGCTTACTGAAGTAGGCCAATAGCAAAAGGTCAAATACCACAGGATTTTACTTGAGTAATCAAAGTCATGGAGAAAGCTAGACATGGTAGTGTGCACCTGTAGTTCACGCTACTCAGGAGTCTGAGGTAGGAGGTTAACTTAAGCTCATAAATTTTAGACCAACCTGTACAATTCAGTAAAACCCTACCTCAAAAGAGTCAATCAAGTTGCCGGGCGTGGTGGCTCATGCCTGTAATCCCAGCACTCGGGAGGCAGAGGCAGGAGGATTGCTGAGTTCAAGGCTTGCCTGGGCTACATAGTGAGCTCAGGGCCAGCCTGTACTACAAAGCAAGATCCTGTCTCAAAAAAAAAAAAAAAGAATCAAGAGCCGGAGGTTTAGCTCAGTGGTTCCGGAGCCTGCCTCGTAAGCAGAAGGTCCTGAGTTCGATCCCGGGTAACCACATACAATGCTGAGCATGGTGACTCACGCCACCAGCAATCAGTACCACACATACCACAGTGCCGGCCGTGGTGGCTCACGTCTGTAATCCCAGCACTGAGGAGGCAGAGGCAGGAGGATTGCTGAGTTCAAGGCTTGCCATGGACTACATGGTGAGCTCAGAGCCAGCCTGAACTACATACAAAGCGAGACCCTGTCTCAAAAGAAGAAAAAAAAAAGAAAGAAAGAAATAATCAATCAAGCCAGGTGTGGTGGCTCACGCCTGTAATCCCAGTACTCAGGGAGGCAGAGGCAGGAGGATTCTGAGTTCGAGGCTTGCCTGGGCTACATAGTGAGGTAGTGAGGCCAGGACCAGCCTGAATTACAAAGTGAGACCCTGTCTAAAAAAAAAAAAAAAAATCAATCAGGCCCCAAGATTAAGCTCAGTAGTTAGTACTCCTGCCTGCTTTGCAAGCACAAGATCATAAATTCAATCCCTAGTAATGCAAAAAAAAAAACAAAAAACAGGCATATTTGCAGAAACCATCAGTCAATATATGTTATCTACTGACTGGGTACAGTGGTGCATTCCTGAAATCCCAGCTATTATGGACACTGAGGCAGGAGGATCAGCAAGTTTTAAGCCCAGACTGGGCAACCTAGAGAGACTGTATCCCAAAATTAAAGAGGTGTAGATACAGTTCAGTGGTAGAACACCTGCCTAGTATGCATGAGGCCATGGGTTCAATCTCACATTAACTTCAGATGGAAATGCTAAGAACAGAAACAAAGAAAAAACCTGAACAGCAAGAAGTCAGACCCTGAGCAGGATCTGTAGAGATTGGTTAAGATCTGGGAAGGCCTCCTTAAATATGGTGACAGTGATGCATGAAAGTTTCATGACCATATGAAGGCAAGATAGAAGAAATAAAAATGTAACCAATATCTACCCAGGTATAAAACTCTGTATATTACAAACAAAAGTGTTCTTGCAGAGTATTTACCAAAACAGATTATACTTTAATTCACAAAGAAACTGCCCACAAATTTGAGGTACAGTCATGAATGAAAATAAAGTATCAGCATGATATAAATTGTTCCTCATACCCTCGAATCAGAGAATAAAAACTAGAACTACCAAATATTTAGAAAATATTGAATAGATCATTCATGTAAATACTAATCCCAGCACTCAGGAGGCAGAGGCAGGAGGACTGCTGTGAGTTTGAGTCTATCCTGTGCTACATGGTGAGTTTGGGGTCAACCAGAAGTACAAAGTGAGACCCTGTCTCAAAAAAAAAAAACCTAAAACTGGGCTGGAGGGTTAGCTCAGTGGTTCTGGTGCCTGCCTTGCAAGCACAAGGTCCTGAGTTCGATTCCCGGTAACCACATATAATGCTGGGCATGGTGACTCACGCCCACCAGCAATCAATACCACATACCACAGTGCCGGGCATGGTGGCTCACGCCTGTAATCCCAGCACTCAGGAGGCAGAGGCAGGAGGATTGCTGAGTTTGAGGTTTGCCTGGGCTACATAGTGAGCTCAGGGCCAGCCTGAACTACAAAGAGAAACCCTGTCTCAAAAAAAAAAAAAAAAAAAAACAACTAAGGTGATTTGTTCTAAGTCCCCTACCCATCAAACTCAAGGCCTTGCACTTGCTATGCGGGCACAGTGCTGAGCTACATCCCCAGCCCTGATTTTTGTTCTACTTCAGAATAATTTTCACTGCTTTCTAAATTTTCCATGAGAAAGTTGGATGGATACTTTGGGGGTAGGACTATAACTCAGTGGGAGCCTTATTTCAACAGAACTATTTTGCATTTTATTCTAAAAACTAAGTTTTAATTGTAGTTACACTCAGAAATTTGGTTCTGTGATTCCAAACTTTTTTTTTTTTTTTTTTGCTTTTTGGAGACAGGGTCTCACTTTGTAGTTCAGGCTGGCCCTGAGCTCACTATGGTACCCAGGCAAGCTGCCGCGAAATCAGCAATCCTCCTGTCTCTGCCTCCCGAGTGCTGGGATGACAGGCGTGAGCCACTACGTCCGGCATGTTGGTATGTGGTGTTGATTGTTGGTGGGCGTGTCTCCACACCCAGCATTATATGTGGTTACTGGGGATCGAACTCAGGTCCTTGCGCTTGCAAGGCAGGTGCCGGAACCACTGAGCTCACCCTCCGGCCCGATTCCAAACTTTTTTACAAAACAATTTTAAATCTAAATTTCAGAGTATATTTGTTTAAAAAAGTATATCTGCTGTAGCACATCTGTGGCATTTAGGTAGGATCAGACTATCAACTAAAGCTTATTAAGTATGTAAACACTGAACTTTATCTGTATTACCTGAGTTGGTCTCCACAGTCCTATTAAATTGGTATTGTTTTTATTATCATCCTCATCTTACAGATTAAAAAAAAATTAAAACTAAGTACTGAAAAGAATGTGTTCTTGCCCAGGGTCAAGGAGAAGGGCCAAGATTCCAATCCAGGTCTTCAGTTCCTGAGTGTAGATACATGGAATAAAAACTAAAATATTTGTGCTTGAACTACAATAATGAGTATTTTTGAAATAAAAAAATATACTATAGCCGGGCGTGGTGGCTCACGCCTGTAAATAATATTCTATAGATAATATGCTACTACTTTGAAATCCTGAGAGTTCAGACTGACTACCTCAAGCAGTGACCTAAGAAATGAGTAAGTGGAATTCAGTTCTGATCACAAAACTGTCAGTATTTGAGGATTATTTCCCTGTTCTTTCTGCTTCTTTAAGGAAAAAAGAAATGTAAGAACCCCAAAGCACAAATTTGCAAGTAACTTATCATCCTCCCTGATTAGCCTGAAATTAATGTTCTAACTAGAAGGGCTTTTGAGAACAAATTGATCAAAACCCTGTCTTGAACATGGCCTAGTTTTTGTCAAGAAACAGAAAATTCAAAGAGGGCAAAGAAACATATGTGTAAACATTACTGTAATAACTAGTACTTGTAGATTAAAGACAGGAAAGATTTAACTGTATCTAGTTATTTTACCCTCTGCTACTTACACAAATTCTCTAGTTTTAAAAAAGTGTAATTGAAAGTTTATCCTTAACTCCAGAACAAGTTCTAAATTCCCTCTTTTAAAACATATAATTGAAAAGAAATACAAACTACTGTTAACCATGTCTACTTGGAAACCAGCCTATCATAAAGATCAGAACGCCACAAGAGCCACTCTTCATTTCAATATAGATAGGTATATTTCAATATATAAACTTGCTTTATGAATCTGAGTTTACAGCATTCCTACTAAATGTCCCAGAGTCCAGAAGGTAGATATCTGAGTGATGGCAAACCTGGGATCAAGGCCCTAGGGGAAGTGAAATACTCAGAACTCTTCCTTTAAAAATATCTGCTTGCTTCAGGTGTTGTGGCGCAAGCCTGTAACCCCAGATCTTGGGAGGCAGAAGCAGGAGGATCACCACGAGTAGAGGGCAGCCTGTCTGCATACTGAGTCAAGGACAACCTGAACTACATAGTTGAGACCTTGTCTCAAAAACAAACCAAAAAAACTGCTTGACAGCTTAGTGGTGTACACCAACCAGTAATCCCAGCCTTCTGCAGATTGAGACAGGCAAATGATTAGAAACCCAGAAATTTGAGGCCAGCCTGGACAACACAGTGAGGACCTATCTTAAAAAAAAAAAAAAGTAGTACAGAAACTGAGATCAAAAAGACCAAATTTCATACACCAACGTTATCTACACCTTGATTCCTCAGGTCACCAAGACACCCAATTTTAAGTTAGAGACCATAATTGAGAACAAATGATGACAGCATCAAAGCTGAGTACTAAGCCATTTTTACAAAGTCTGCCAGAAATAAAAGTAACAACAGACTAGAGAAAAGACAAAAATATACCAAATTTAGGTCACCCACCTTCACCAAAATCTGAAGTTCAGAACTTATACACATTTCAGATAATCAATTTCCATAATGTAAGTATAAATGTGTGCTCTTGGCTAATGAATAGTCAGACCTAAAAGCCAAAAGATTGTTACCTCAAATTAAAAAAAAAAAGTTACCTCAAATCAGTATCTTTAACAATACAAAACAGGCTTTCACTTGTACATCTATACTGTGTACAGAGAGAGAGACAGAAGCAGATAGAAATGTAGAGGTGTGCATGAATGTTTTAAAAATGCCACAGAGCTTCTGGCAAAGTTGACATGTTTAAACCTGCTTTTAAAATTACTATTCACCGTCTTCATCCCATCTGACTTCATCTGACGTTACTCTTTTGGACAACCCTACAAAATCAAAACCCCCAAAGCAAATTCTTGTATATTTCAATATCCTGTCTGCTTATACGAGCGGAAGAGTCCGACACAGCAGGGAAAAAAAAATGTGACGCGCACAACGCTGATCCAAAATACAGTTTGTTGCAGTCTAATTTTAGGCCTAACCATTTTGATTGTCTTTTTTGCGGCGGTGAAAAAAGAAAATAGAAAACTACAGCTTGCTTGTAAGGAAGAACCGAGACAGCAGTGGGAGTTGGTTGCTTATCAAAGGCGGAAAACAAATCATGCTCACAGCGAGTACTCCCATTAAAATCTGTCTCCGAGGGCGCAGAGTCTCAGAAACTGACAATTGCAGTGACTTGACACACTTCGGCTCTGGGATGACTTTATCTACAAAGAATTAGCCGAAAGGTTGAGTCCACAGGGGAATGTGCGCCGTGGTTAGTTCCGTACGCGCGTGCAATTCGAAGAAAGCCAAACATGGTGAGAAGCCCGTCTGGACTTCGCGTAAGTCACCTAAAGAGGCGAAAGTCACCTCCGACTGGGGACAGGACGGCACCGCGCAAGGGACGGGTCGGGACTGGGCCGGACGGGGAGCGGGGAGCGGGGAGCGGGGAGCGGATCAGGGATGAGCTGGAGGAGCCGGAGCAGCGCGGAAGGGCCCGGGGCAGGGCTGGGTCCGCTCCGCCCGACCGGGAGCAGACAATGAGCCGCCGCCCGGCGCAGGTGGAAGGGGCAGAGGGGCGCCGCGTCCCGGGCCGCTCTCCGCCAGGCCGCGGACGAGGAAGGAGGAAGGAGGCGGCGGCGGAGAGGGCGCCGGCCCGCCCGCCCGCACTTACCAGCAGGCACGGTCCCGCCCGGCGAGGCGCCTCCTTGCGAGCTCGCGGGGTGCGGCGGGCAGGGCCGGGCGGGCAGGCGAAGGGCCGCGCCGCGCACCGCTGTTCCGCTAGGGGGGCGGCAGCCGAGCCCGCAGCGCGGGCGACGGGAGGGCAGGAGCCTTCGGCAATGGCGACCGCCCGGGCCGGAGGGGAAGCGGAACAACCGCCGCCGCGGCGCGTGGCCACAACCCTGGGGGAGGGCGGGCGACGGCTGGGAGAGGGGCGGGGAGGGGCGGGCCAGGTCCCGGAGCGGGGCGCGGCTTTGGCGAGTTCGCGCGCGCGCGCGTTGCTGGGAATTGTAGTCTACGGACCCCACTTGTTCTTCCGGCGGCTTCCTGGTAGAAGGGCACCGGACTTCGTACTGGGGACCGCAAATCCACCGAACGGCGTTGTGCAGTCTCCACTCAAGTCCTGCCCACTGGGGATACAGAAATCTGACAGGATACAGAATCTCCAGGAAATTTCTATCTGGATATTCATCTCTTCTCCATTTTGTATCTTAACCTATGGACTCGTACAATATTTTGCTAAGTTAAATCTCACTTGCAAACTAAGGCCTCTGTGTTTTATTCACAGAGGAGTCCACCAAGGTATGCACATATCCAACAACTTCTGAAGGTCCAATACGTGCAGAACATTGTTAGGCGTCGGGCATAAAAGATGAACATGACTCACTTTGTGGAGTACATATGAGGAAAAAACTGAAGGAGTTACTTTGAACATAGTGTCCAGAGAAGGCTTAAGGAAGTGGCATTCCCAAAAGAGAATGAGAAAGGGATAAGAAGCAGCATGTAAGGTTAAACATTACAGGCAAGAAGAGGGGAGAGGGGGTGCCAAAGTCACTAAAAAGTTGGCGCTCAGTGAAGGAAGGATTTAGTATAAAAAAACATTGGTTGGGCCAGAGATTTAGCTCAGTGGTTCCGGCGCCTGCCTCACAAGCACAAGGTCCTGAGTTCGATTCCCGGTAACCACATACAACACTACTAGGTGTGGTGACTCATGCCCACCAGTAATCAGTACCACATACCACAGTGCCGGGCATGGTGGCTCACATCTGTGATCCCAGCACTCAGGAGGCAGAAGCAGGAGGATTGTTGAATTCGAGACTTGCCTGGGCTACAATAGTGAGCTCAGGGCCAGCCTGAACTAAAGAGTGAGACCCTGTCTCAAAAAAACAAAAAAAACAGGTGTAGATTAAATTCAGGTAAGTCTACACCTTATTCCAAAAAGTCACTACATAGCTTGAAGCAGAGAGGTGATGGCACCTAGTTTACACTTTAAAATTACCAGACGTGGTGCCGGGCGTGGTGGCTCACGCCTGTAATCCCAGCACTCGGGAGGCAGAGGCAGGAGGATTGCTGAGTTCGAGGCTTGCCTGGGCTACATAGTGAGCTCAGGGCCAGCCTGAACTACAAAGCAAGACCCTGTCTCAAAAAAGAAAAAGATTACCAGACATAGGCCTGAGGGTTAGCTCAGTGGTTCTGGCGCCTGCCTCACAAGCGCAAGGTCTTGAGTTTGTTCCCCGGAAACCACATACCATGTTGGGTGTGGAGACTCACGCCCACCAGCAATCAAAACCACATACCTCAGAGCCGGGCGTGGTGGCTCACGCCTGTCATCCCAGCACTCGGCAGGCAGAGGCAGGAGGATTGCTGAGTTCGAAGCTTGCCTGGACTACATAGTGAGCTCAGGGCCAGCCTGAGCTACAAAGCGAGACCCTGTCTCAAAAAAAAAAATTACCAGACAGCTACTTGGAGAACAGAAAGTAGAGCTGCAGGAAGGGAAATGAACACGGGAGGCAGCAATCCCGAAGGCCCCTCTCCATGCGGTAGTGGAACTGCAAGGAGGTACACAGACTGTGCTTATCTCTGGATGTACAACCAAAACTTCAGTTGACATGGAGGACAGATAAAGGAATCAAGCAGCCTGACACTGTTCATTGGAAGGTGTCCCATTAGCAAATGCAGAGCAGAAGTTGGTTCTGTGTTCTTGCATAGGGCTGAAAGCTCAAAGGCTTACCAGTGCCTGTGAGCCGGTGGCATGCATGTTGTGGCAGGTGGTTCCTCACCAGAAGGCTCTCAGAGGTTTGCCATCACTGGCCTTCTACACACAGACATGCACAACACTTGTTTTAGCCTGAACTTGGCAGAGGGGGAAAGTTCTCTTCAGAACTGGTAACCACAAACTTGCCCACACATGGATTTGAAAGTTTCAGTTTACAGTACTGTCAAATTAGGAAAGTGGCCCTTCCCGCTCTAGGACCTGAAAAAAATGAGCCCTGACAGCATGGATTAACCTTCAACCTGGGTCTGTAAGGGTATCACAGAGGTGAAGTTTCTAAAGCTAAGCATGAGCACCCACTATACTTTTTTTTTTTTTTTTTTTTGAGATAAGGTCTTGCTTTTGTAGTTCAGGCTGGCCCTGAGCTCTCTATGTAGCCCAGGCAAGCCTTGAACTCAGCAAGCCTCCTGCCTCTGCCTCTCAAATGCTGGGATTACAGATGTGAGCCACCATGCCCGGCATTGTAGTGTGTGATGCTGATTGCTGGTGGGTATGTGAGTCACCATGCCTGGCACTGTGGATGTGGTGCCAGGGATTGAACTTGGGACCTTGCACTTGCAAGGCAGACGCTGGAACCACTGAGCTAAATCCCCAGCCCAGCACCCACTATACTTACAATACATCTTGAGGAAATAAGCCAACACTAGTAGGTTGAAGAAAGCTGTATGGTGGCACATGCCTGCACTCAGAAGTGGCCGTGTTCAAGGCCAGCCTGAGCTATACAGTGACACAGTCTCAAACCCTACACCAACCCTCAAAAAACTACAAACACTATGAACAGAATAATGCAGCCAATATGGACCTGTCTATAATCCCAGCACTCAAGAGACTGAGGCAGGAAGACTGCCCCAAGTTTGAAGCCAGTCTAGGCTACATAGAGAGTTGAAGGCCAGCCTAACTACATAGTGAGACCCTATCTCAAAAACAAAATTTTAGGGCCGGAGGGTTAGCTCAGTGGTTCCGGAACCTGCCTCACAAGCGCAAGGTCCTGAGTTTGATCCCCAGTAACCACATATAATGCTGGGCGTGGAGACTCACGCCCACCAGCAATCAATACCACATACCACAGTGCCAGGCGTGGTGGCTCATGCCTGTAATCCCAGCACTCGTGAGGCAGAGACAGGTGGATTGCTGAGTTCGAGGCTTGCCTGGGCTACATAGTGAGCTCAGGGCCAGCCTGAACTAAAGTGAGACCCTATCTCAAAAAAATTTTAAAAAGGTTTCATTTGGATTTATGTATGTCGTTACAAATTTTTTTGAAATAGGGCAGCACTTTATAGTTAGGGCTGGCCCTGAACTGTGTAGCCCAGGCTAGCCTCAAACTCTCAGCAATCCTCCTGCCTCTGCCTCCCAAGTGCTGGGATTACAAATGTGAGTCACCACACCCAGCATTGTGGTTTGTGGCACTTGGGATCAAACACTGAACCTTCCTCTTGCCGCTGGAACCACTGAGCTAAATCCCCAGTCCATTTTTGTCATAATTTTGAAGACGTGTATAATGTCATGGTTTGTGTTTAGAGGTCCCTCCAAAGCCTCCTGCAGCCATAGGTGATGCTTTTTCTGGAATTGATACATGGTGCAATGCTAGGCTCAGGGGCACTAGAATTAAGTGTGTGAGTGCTACCAGCCCTAAGTAGCCTGTATAAGATATAAGGTAGAAAGAGTCGTGCTTAACTCTTGCTTGCTTGTTCTGCTCTTTCAATCTGCCATGAACTGTTTTTCCTCTGTCATACCTGTCCACCACACCACCCTTCTCTGGAGCCAGCTGATTATGGCCCTAAACCTCTACAAACTGGGCTAAATAAACCTTTCCTTCTTAACTCACACTTTGGCTGTCTGTGATTTTGTCTCAGCATTGAGAGACTAAGTAACTTAAATTAGTTACTTAACTAAGACAATGAATAAATGACTGAACCATGTTCTAAACCACAATCTTAAATAGTAATTTGAAAATGTGTTGAAATATTGATGAAATTTGGTTCTGATGAACAACTTAAAAAGTACAGTGCCATATAAGCTGGGCAATGTGGCACAAGCCTATAGTCCCAGCACTCAGGACGCTGAAGCAGAACTGCCATGAATTGGAGGCCAGACTGCACCACAAAGTGAGTTCAAGGTCTGCTGAAACAATCTCAAAAAAACCAAACAGGTTCCGGGCGTGGTGGCTCATGCCAGCACTCAGGAGGCAGAGACAGGAGGATTGCTAAGTTCAAGGCTTGCCTGGGCCTCATAGTGAGCTCAGAGCCAGCCTGAACTACAAAGTGAAACCCTGTCTCAAAAAAAAAAAAAAAAAAAAAACAGAATGAAGCCTAAACAACCACAACAAAAACTATGTAAATACACAGCACATACATTTTTTCTGGGTATGGGGATGGAGGGCGCTCCATAACTGAGCTGTACTCCAGCCCTTTTTATTTGAGACAAGGTCTTGCTCAATTTCCCAGTCAGGAGTAAAACTTTCAATCCTCCTTCCTCACACTCCCTCAGAGCTGGGATTACCACCTCACACACATTCTTAGGAAGTTAAACAGCATCATTCTGTTAGATATTTAACTAATATATCAGTGCTCCAAAATATTGTCATCAACGGTTTTGAATTTTAGCTGACAAATGTGTAAATTCCCTTAATGCCACATTCTTAATCTCATAGTGCAAGTGAAACATGGAATTCTTTCTTATATAAAAACACAAGTATAGGGCCGGAGGGTTAGCTCAGTGGTTCCGGCGCCTGCCTTGCAAGCGTAAGGACCTGAGTTCGATCCCCGGTTACCACATATAATGCTGGGCGTGGTGGCTCACGCCTGTAATCCCAGCACTCGGGAGGCAGAGACAGGAGGATTGCTGAGTTCGCGGTGGCTTGCCTGGGCACCATAGTGAGCTCAGGGCCAGCCT
>PVIC010051074.1:0-12565 GCA_004025085.1 Thryonomys swinderianus
TGCAGACATTTTGTGTGTGTTGGTGTTTGTTTTTGCTTTTACTTTTGTTGAGGTGTGCCGCAGTAATAATGCCAAACACCTCTTCCTGCTGTGGAAGTCCATCTTTCTTCTGGACTCTGCACAAACCATAGTCACTGGTTAAAAATTGATTCTTTACATTTACATTTACAAATTGTCTCCTTTAAAGCTCCTAACTATCCACGAACAAGCCAATATGGCAGGCAGTATCTTCTAAAAATTGAGACAGTAAAGATTAAAGAACTCAAGTGATTTGCTGAAGGGCAAATGAGCGGCGGAGCAGAGGCCTTAATTAAGTGTACTCTTCTGTTAGAATCTCTGAAAAATACTAGGTACCATCACCTAAGCAGATCATACCAGGCTGAGGAAAGCAGGAGTCCATGAGGTATTCCGCTCCATTGCAACCAAGGACATCACGTGCCTTCAGTGACCCCCACACCTTCTCTCCCCCAAATGTCCACCCTCGCTCTGCAACATTAGCTTAATAATTTGGGTCTTGCTACTATTCGGATGGTGGGAGGTGATGTGCCTCTCAGTATTTACCTGCCATGATTTAAAGACCCAGGGTGAGCATCAATGCATATTAGCAGAGTAAAATCCCACGCTTACACGGCCCCCTCTGCCAGGCTGCCCTAGCATGAGGCTTGCAGCTGGATTCGGGATTCCTCAAGGAACCCCCGGGAGAATAAGACGCAGAGTCAGCCTTCCAGAAGCCTGTGTCAGCGCATCTCATGCACACAGGAACATGTGGCGTGCTGAGCGGTGGTGCGTAGCAGAGGACAACCATGCTGACAAAGTGTGGGAAGCATATGGCAGGGCGGGGCCCGAAGTTGCATCAGGAATGTGCACACACACGGTGACAGTAATGTGCGCGCACGGGATATTATCCTATTAATCTTTCTTTCTCGGAAAAATTTGTACACATACACACACTCCAGCCAAAGAGTAGAGAATGTTCATCTGGAAACTGGTACTAGATATCACCTAGTCCATCGCTTGTCCCCTTCTAATAGGAGAAAACAAACCCAAGAATGTATGGAAGAAAATATGTTAAAGTCACAAAGACAACCCAAGACCTAAGCATGAAGAATATACTTAAAACTCCTTGTTTCTAATCTAGAGTTCTTCTATCCATAATAAACTACTTCTCAAGTAATGTGACAGCTCTCAGCTTTATTTCCCTTTCCTTAGAGAGGGTATAAAGTTCTTCTGGTCAGAAAGTCCCTGTGGTGAGTCTTCACCACATCATAAGAAAGTGAGTTCAGGCTCTAGACTGTCTTTATGTCCACCCTTGGCCCTAAGATTCAAATGGAGCCTTAGGCACTCCAGAAAAGAGTAGAAATCAGCCAGTTTTGAAAACCAGAAGGTCT
Source organism: Thryonomys swinderianus (assembly GCA_004025085.1). Lineage (NCBI taxonomy): Eukaryota > Metazoa > Chordata > Mammalia > Rodentia > Thryonomyidae > Thryonomys > Thryonomys swinderianus. Next base: position 1,389 of record PVIC010051074.1, read on the forward strand.
CCAGACCAACTTCATTAAAACATGCACAACTGATCCTTCCAGCAAAGAAACAAGGTTACTACAAAGCCTGAGACTCATGGAGACAGCTGGAGACACTTGTACTTTCCACCATCAGGATCCCAGGAGAGAGGGAAGGGCCTAGATGTAAGCAAAGAGAGCTGCTGAGTTGCATATGTCTGGTATGAGTCTTTCAGGCCCCTGCCAAAGAACCAAGGATTTAGACATCCCACCCTCCTTTTCTGCATGGAGGAATACATAAATTTTAATGCTTGCCTTTGCCTGACTATCCTGAAAGTAAGTCTCCAAACCAAGCATGAGACTGTTCTTAGTTCTTAGCACAGGGCTTCCACTGTTTCTTGTTTAGGCTCTGGTTCGAAGTTAGCCTGATCTTGAAAGCTCTCTCTGGAATTAATGGTAGATAGGCCTGAGCCATGGCTCATCAGTTTTCCCAGTATTACACATTGTAGATTCCAAAATAGGAAACACAGAGGACTAAGCCTCTTCCATTATATCTGTTGCTTATATCTCTGACGTTCTTCCCATGGCCCCATTATCCTAGCCTTCCACTGGAACTCCAGCCTACATTACTTTCTTTCTTGTCTGAACTCTGAATCTATCTCTCTTTTTTTTTTTTTTTTTTAGACAGGGTCTCGCTTTGTAGTTCAGGCTGGCTTTGAGCTCACTATGGAGCCCAGGCAAGCCTCAAACTCAGCAATCCTCCTGTCTCTGCCTCCCGAGTGCTGGGATTACAGGCGTGAGCCACCGCGCCCAGCACTGTGGTATGCGGTATTGATTGCTGGTGGGCCTGAGTCACCATGCCCAGCATTGTATGTGGTTACCGGGACTCCAACTCAGGACCTTGCACTTGCGAGGCAGGCGCCGGAACCACTGAACTAACCCTCCGGCCTCTGAATCTATATCTTATTCTTATTCTACACAAAGCGTATGATAACTTGTGTTGCCTTACGTTCATATTATTCCTGAAATTCTGAAGTCTTCAACAGACTACCGATCCTTCAAAGTCCAGAGCATGTGTCATGGTCTCTGTGAACCCTGCTTCAACCACACAAATGGAGGCCTCAGCTCCACCGGGCTCTCAGCCAGAGTGACCTTAGACTGTTGAGGCAGAGCAGTATCATGTGTGGAAGGGTCCAAACACAAAGTCATGAGACAAAGTCACAATTATGGAATGACAGTGAAAAGAAAAGGGGTAGAGAAAGAGCACCATGGGACAGCAGGAAATCTGGGAGACGAGAGGACTCAGAGTAAACATCAGAACTCACCCAGAAGCGCCAACAAGCCAAGGACTGTGAAGCACATGCTGGACCCCCAGGCAGAAGACCAGGTGTAATAAGCCATGAAGTAGGAAGGAAGGGCACAAGGAGGGGGCAGTGACAGAAATAAGAGGGCCAACAAAGCTAAAAAACAAAACAAAAAAATCAAACTTTAAAAAATATTTTTAAAAAAATGTTCAGTGGAGTCTTACTAAGTCACCAAATTTCCCAGGCTGGACTAATACTTGTGTTGTAACTATCTCAACCTCCCATTGTGCTGGGATGAGAGGTGTGCACCATCATCTCTGGCTCCAAAATTATCTCTGGCAGCAAAAGAAGGTGGTCTGAGACAGAAAGGAGGAACAACTGCAGGAAAGATGCTGGCATGGCCAGAAGACGGAGGGTATTTGTGGCCACAGGGATATCACAAAAGAATCAGGCCCCTTTAATGAAGATGTGTGGTTCAGGGTCTTAAAGATATAAGATGTGGCATCATTCCTTATTCAGTCCCCTCCACATTTCACTCAGAAAAGCTAATCTATTGTATCCTGTGTTAGGATGTTCTTATCTATATGTGTAGTCACAAGCCACCTTCTCATCTAGGAAAACAAAACAAAAAGAAAGTCCTGCAAGGAGACAGGAATTCTTTTGTTTTTGTGTCTCTCACACCCACTACAATATGTTCAGGGCCAATATTACACTATATTCCAACTGCACATGCTAAAAAATCAATACATGCTGGCTGGGTAATCCTGTAACCACAAACTTAAAAAAAAAATAAAACAGATGCAGCCATGAGCCTTCCTTCCTACACTCTTCTAGGTTAGAGCTCATCATCTCTTCTGAAATACATGGAGGGTGGAGAATCCTCCCTCCCCAGCTAGAAGCAGAAAAAAGACTAAATGAAAACCCAACAGAAGAAAAGATAGTGACAACCCAAGATTTGTTCCAGGCCAGTGATTGTACAATTTGGAGAGGAAACTACAATCAAGAGTCTCTCAACTAGCACCTCCTCTGAACCATTACTCCAAAATAAAGCAAGATTTTTTGGTTAGGTTTTTTTTTTTAATGCTCTCATGATGGATTTTTAATTTCAGACCTCCAGCTGTTAAGTCAAATAAAAATTGGGAAATGTTCAAAATTTTGAGAGAACCCAAGGGTAATTTGGTCTCATCAGAGCCAAGCACGACGATTGGCAGACAGAGGCTGGTGACTTGTAAATGCACCAGGAGGTGTTCCCATGGTGCTCCAAGATTTTACAAACATTCTCTGTTCCCTCAGCGGATTTCTCACCAAGTGAAGGCCAGAGCCTCCATCTGCTTCCCATCACTGTCCCCTGTTGTTCTCGGGCAGAACTCTGCCCCGGTTACACTTGTCATGCCTCCAAAGTAGCCCACCTCAAGCCAGCTCAGGAGACCCAGGCAGAGCTCTCCAGTCTGGGTCAGACTCCCAGAGACCAGGTACCCTGCTGGGGCATGGCCCTATCCCTTGCCTACAACATCCTGGCATTTAAGTTTCTCTACTTTCACTTTCTACTCCTGGAAAATGCCCATCAGCAACATGATTTGAGTGTGCTTTTGAAGCCCCACGGTGGACACCATTATGCCATAAATAGAATGTTGGCTAGGAGAATGGAATCTTGTAACCTAAAGCACTTAAAAAATAGTGACGGATTTATTCTAAGTAAAACAGGATTGCTGCTTTAGAGAAATGATGTAGTGGACTTTAGATGAGCACACTCAACCCAAGAAGCCCATGAAATACAACTGTAATGAGTATAACCACCTTAATTGTGTTAGAGTTTTCAAAAAAAGAAATGACTTGCACAGACCTAACATGGGCCAGAGTGTGGCAGCTGGAAATTTCAGCAAAGAGTGCAGCTTTGTGGGAGGGGTGGATCTCGGGAAAATCTGGCCCAATCCAGAGACCTGGACTGCCCTTCTCAAGATGGTCCACTTCCTCCATTTCTATCTGTGCTACTGAAACAACGTGGTAGGTGGGCAAGAGAAAGTCCTTAATTTTCAAGCATATGAAAGCATTTTCAGACATATGTCTCATCCCCTAGCACTCTTCCCACACTTCCCCCTCGCCTGCTGTGATACAATGTCAGCTCTCAGCTTCACTGTTACTTCTTCCAGGAGACCTTCCTCAGTCCTTGCCTGAGACTGGATTTCATGTTCCTCCAAATGTTCCCTCAACTCTGCCTGTTTACAGAAAAGCCCTTAAAGTGATGAGTGGCTAACATAAATCTTTTTGCAGACTCTGTCCTCTGTGATGGCAGTGGTCCACTTTGCTTCCCAGTTTATCAGTAGCAGTGAGGCCAGTACACAGTGAATGCATAATAAATGCTTGTCTTAGTATTGTCATTTGCATATTGGGGAAGGCCAAAATTAACTATGTACTTGATATTAGTATTTAAACAGACTAATATATAGTCAATAAATCCATGAAGATTATATAACATAAACCACTGTGTTCATGTTTATTGAAAAAGCAAATTAAAACCTACATTTTCAGCATGATCACACAAATGCATACCAAAGTAAATGCTCTGATATAAAAAGTTCATGAATAAAGTTAATATGTTAACAATGGATGTGTGGGGTATCAGAAGTATGAGTAACTCTTTCTCATAAAATTATTAATTTTCTAAATTTTATAAAATAAATATCTTAAAGAGAAAACATTAATAATCTCCAACTACAAACCATTTTATAAAACCATTAAAAAGTTCAAATGAAAAGTTCTTGGGGGCTGGAGATTTATCTCAGTGGTTCCGGTGCCTGCCTAGCAAGCACAAGGTCCCTGGTTCAATCCTGGTAACCACATACAACAATACTGGGCACAGTGGCTCATGCCCACCAGCAATTAGTACCACATACCACAGTGCCTGGCGTGGTGGCTCATGCCTATAATCTCAGCACTTGGGAGGAAGAGGCAGGAGGATTGCTGAGTTCGAGGCTTGCCTGGGCTACATAGTGAGCTCAGGGCCAGCCTGAACTACAAAGTGAGACTCTGTGTCAAAAAAAGAAAAAAGAAAAGAAAAGAAAGAAAGAAAAAAGAGAAGTACATGGAATTCACCTGTAATTTCCCCGTGAACATGGGTGTAGTAACTAGCCATCCTCTGTGTGTCTGTGTGTGTTCACACATGCACATATATTTAACGACAAACCACATGAACAAATGACACACAAAGTGGTGGCAAAAGAAATGAAATTAGACTGTGAACTTGAGGGTCTTTTTGGAGTCTACAGATGGTAGTAACCAAAAGCAAATATTCTTTCTTTTGTTTGGCTTTCATCATTCAATCATCCATCCATTCACCCACCCATCCATTCACCCATTCATTCCTAAAATGATTGTGGTGCTCACAGAGTATGTTAACTACCACAGGAATGTGGGGAAAAGGGGTAGGAACTCTTTAACCTCCAAGAACAAGAATGGAAGAGATTGCTGCCAGTGGAGAAGTATAGAGACTCCGATAATGCACTGGGATTTCTGGAGCCTAAAAGAAGAAAGACAGATACAAAAGGAAAACAAAAGCAAAAAACAAGAAAGCCAAAATTTGGAAATACTTTTTAAAGAACAGTCAGAATGCTGAGGAGATTTGATAGAGACCATCCTGAGCAAGCTACAAATTCATAAACTGGCTTTTCTTTTCTCTCTTTCTTTCTTTTCTTTTTTTTTTTTGGTTACCATTAAATATTTTTTTATTTTTTTTAATTGAATTCTTTACTGGTACATTTTATATACAGCTCATAATCACACACAACATTGAAGAATTTGTACCGGTATATGACACAAGTTAATTCTCATTTTTACCTAAAGTCCACGCCTGCCTGTTAGTCTACAGGGGCTGCCTAAAGAGCCAGCAGTTGGTGTGTGGGAAGGGAACAACTCTGCACACCACTGGTTACAGCAGGGGTCTCAAAATCCATAACACTGTGATGTCTCGGATGGCAAGACACTAGTGCAGCTAAGGGCAGCATGACTCGTACAGAAAACTCCCATAGAAGCAAAAATTAATCCATGGGAGGAAACACAACTTCCATTAATCTATGAGCAGTTCTTACTTAAATGCTCTGTTCTTTTGTTGTTAGGACCCTGTTCACAACCATGTTCTCCACTTTACTGCTCCCTGCACTGCCTCTTAGTCTTTCTAGAAGCTGTATGTTCAGTAGATTGTAGCAGGATCCAGGAGAAAGTGTCTAGCCAGATAAGAGTTTTTAGGCCAGGTATTTAGCTCAGGTACCACATCTACCTTGCAAGCACAAGGTCCTGAGTTCAATCTGCAGTATGGAGCAAGGGGAGGGGACAGGGCTTTTGTTTTGTTTTTGTGGCCAGGCTTAGTGGTACATGCCTATAATCCCAGCACTCGGGAGGGTGACAGGAAAATCACCATGAGTTTGAGGCCAGCCTAGGCTATACATAATGAGTTCAAAGCTGGCATGAACTATGTAGCCAGACTCTGTCTTGGGTCTCCCATTTGCATTTAGATCTTACCTTGTCTTTTAAAAAATCTGTCTGCCATACCCTTGGTCAGGTGACTGGGGGTCTGATCAGCCTCCAATAAGATCGATCCTCAAACATTCTAGCTTTTATTTTGTCAGAATTACACCAATAAGAATAATCTGTATTTCTAGACCCATGACCATAGAATATTTCCTTACAGACATATGAAAAACAACCAGTGAGAATTCTGCTTTTAAGTCCACCATGAAGAATTATAAATAGAGAGCAGGACTGGGCAAGGTGTTTCATATCATTGGACTACCACTTAACAGCTGTCTTCTTACTTTTACCAAGTCTCCACCAAACACAGCTGGTATCCATTGGTTTCAGAACACTGGCACTGCCCACAAGAATTGTGACGGGTGTACACTGGTATACTATCCCACGCTGAATGACCACAGAACAAGAAATGCCCTTCTATCCTTCTAAACTCCAAGGTTTTCTCTAGCACAGGCTCATCAAACTCAATCATGTACCATCTTCCTTTTTTGAAATCATGATCTTTATAGGTGCTGATTAAAATAAGAAGACGTAAATGTGAGTTGACATCACACTGATAGGAGTAGGGAAACTCAGACTTTTGCTATGATTTTGAAGCTGAGTTTCCTCTCATTTATAATATAGCAAAGAATGATTGACTAATTATACCTAGAGTTGTAATTTAATTAGATCCAGCTCTGATCATTTAAAATTCTGTGATTAACATATTGCCCTTAACAGAAATGCCTTAAAGATCATATTTTAACTCAAAGCAAATGTTCTAACATACGTCCGCTTATAAGGGTAGTTAAATAAAGAGATTGGTTTGGACCATATGAAATCATTTATTGAGTTCAGCCAACAATAAGCAAGAAAGATTGAACAAAATGGAAATTTCTAGGATTTAAGGACAGTGAGACACATGGACACCCACTCAGTCATTGTCTAGATGTGGGATCAGACACATATCTGAATCTCGTGTCTCTTTCCAGTCATCTCCAAAATGAGAATGATCTTAAAGTCTTTTTAATAAGATTGCTATTCAGCTGAAGGAAATAATGACATCGTTAGTTACTCTAACCAAATATCCAGGTTGAAAAGGACTTAGGAGTTATTCTCATATTAGATAAATACTAGACCAAATAGCTTCCAACACCTGCATTTATCTATTCTTCTACTGTGCTTCCTTGCAATGTGTTGATTCATGATCCATTTTAATTTTAGTTTAATATGTGTGCAACTCTTCTGTGCGTCCTAAACTTGGACATTCTGATTAAGACAAGCAGTAAAGAAACAGTGGTCTTAAGCTTGTTACATTATTCAAAAGCAAATAGGAAGGGAGGTGGAGATGGAGGAAAGAGCAAGGGAAGAGGCAAAGTAAAAAGAAGTAAGACGTTTTATGCCCTTGTATTAACTCCTCACAATGAATTAAATCATTATGCACTGCGAACATGTACTAACAAACATTTTGTAAAAATTTACAAAGCAAATACCAGCGAGATAGACAGGGTCTCCCCATACCTTGAATAGGTGGTAAATAATTATTCTTCCTTTCAGCACACCAGCAACCCCAAGGATCTCTTCCAGCCCTGCTCCATTTTCCCTGGGTTGAGCTGCACACTCTCCCTGTGGGCATTATCCATCTGCCACAACTCACCAACATCAGACTGGTCCACTGCTCTGCATTGGTCCTTAAAGCCATGGACTTAACCTTATTTATGGGTGTGCCATACAAGTTTGGGGTGGATGGATCAAAGGATAGATAAACGGGCAAATGGTGAAGAGTGGAAGATGATGGGGAGAATGGTGGCTCTACTGTACTGAGAACTTGAACAATTCCTTCAGCCTTTGTTTCTTCAAGCTTTAAAGTTTTCCTTCTTTACAAATGGGTCAGGTCAAAGTCAATCTTCAGAAGCTTTTAGGCAGGCTCTAGGAATCTGATAAAAAATTGCTTCACTTTTTTATCTCAGATCTGATCCCTCCATTGCTACGTGTGTCCTTTGATAAGGGATACACATGGGGTCACAGTGGATAAAAGAGCACCCATCTAGGGCAAATGTCATAGCCAACTCCACTGGTATGACTGCCAGCAAGGCATGGCAAGGGAGAAGAGCCACTGTGATCAGCTTTCAACCTCTCCTGGGAAGAGTTTACTCAACCACAAGATCCTAAGAGACTGGAAGATTCTTTGTCAGAACCTAAGACGTTCAACAAATACAATGGATGATCAAAACACATGATGTATGTTTAAAAAATCTTTAACAGTGAAAGACATACTGCCACTAATCCCCTGCAAAATACTTCCCTTGCTTTGAACATGCTTGTCCCATTAGTTTTGCCTCCTTCTGAAGCAATTCTGAAAGTCTTTCTTTTCTGCAGGAAATGGGATCAAAATATAGTGAATGTTGCTGCTGAGTGCCATCCAACAGAAAGACAGGCTTGTAAAAACATTATGATGTGTCCTTGTCTACCTTAGTCATGGATCTGACACCATGTGACTTCTGACTCACTCACAAAGTCAAAATGACCTTGAAATGTAAGTCTTCTGAGTCAATTCAGAACATCAAGGGAGCCATAACAGCACAAAGACCCTCACAAAAGCAGACTTCCAGAACTGTTTCAGAGTGCAAGAATGACGTCACGAGCACTTCCGAAGTGAGGAGTATTTTGAGGGAGATTAATGGGATTGCATTTTCTATTCCAATAATTATTTTGGAGGGGTACCAGGAATTGAACTCAGGACCTTGCACTTGCCAGGCAGGTGTGACACCACTGGTCTACATCTCCAGCCTTGGAACAATTATTTTTAATTTAAACATTCACTAAAGTGTTCAGTAACACCTCATATCTCCAATTGGCTATATATATTTCCTTACTATTTCATTAATAAAATCCAAATGAGTTGGTATTTATCAAATATATTAGTGTGCTTTTCTATTGCTGAGACCTCATAACCAACACCCACAACTTAAGAGGAGAAGCTTAATTTGGCTCTTAGTTTCAGGAGGCTCAGTCCATGGTTAGTTCACTCCAAGGCAGAAAGATGGCAGAAAGGCATGGTGAGGAAAAGATACTTAGTTCATTGTGGTTGGGAAGCAGAGGACAGGAATGGTACCAAGGAGAAAGGGGTGAGGGATCAGACACAGATTCCAAGTTCATGCTTCTATGACCCAGCTAATCATATCCAGAGGTATGCTTTACTAAGTCCCTGGATAGATCCAAAAGTCAGTCATGATGACAGTCCACGTTATCTGCCATTTCAGTTTCTCTGTTGGTATAAGAAAATAAAAGAGTTCACAAAAGCTCTTTACAATACTCACATTTTTTCCCCTACTGCCCTTACTATGGATCAGGGTGAGATCTTTCTGCATAAAGTTAAAGGTGGCAATGTAGCTTAAAAAACAACATATTTTCTTTTTGTATGTCAAGTTAATATCACAGGATGTGTAGCCTTGTGCACAACCTTCCTTTCCAGATTGGCATTCACAGTTTCCAAACTCATTGGTTCAACACATCTTTAGGTTTCAAATAAAGAATATCTGCAGATGAAAATGAGATCTCCTAGTCCTTCCTTCTGCTTCTCTTGGTGGGATAATGTATAGACTCCCTCAATGACCAGTTAAATGCAAGAACATTTCAGAAGAGGGGTACTATTAGATTTAGGAGCCTTTGATGAAATTACCATTTCTTTAAAGCAAAACAGACCAAAGGAAAGTGCCTTAGTTATTCTTACAAACACAGGATTTCAAGAGGTTGAGGGTCAGAAAACTAAGAGAGAAACAGAGAGAGGGAGAGAGAGACAGAGACAGAGAGAAACTAGAGCAAGAGAAGCAGAAGGAAAGATAAAGCAAAAGATAGGCTGGGGAGACTATACAAATAAATTAATTTTAAAATGATTTAATCCCCCCAAGTTAAAACAGGAAGGATTCCATGGATGAACAGTCACAGGTGGAAGGTAACATCCTCACTTTGCTTCCTATCCTACCAAGATAAATTCCTGCCAGGTAGAATCACAAACTCTTCCCACCCACCATGACGGACACTCATCAGAATGACCATAAAAAGATACTGCCTACAACTTCTGCCAGCCAATCACATCCTTCAGCTGAACAGAACTGAACTAAAGCGATGATGAGTCTGGATTCTTTAAACAGATGGGGAACATCCACTATTCCTAGGAGTGTTGTATTTGTTTCTCTCTAAACCTGTTACCCTCATCAAAACCGCCTGAAACAAACGGTCTCCTCCTCAACACACAAGGCATCTCTAGTCCACTGAGTGACAAGGACTGACTTAAGGTACTAAAGAAGATCAGAAAGCTTGATCTAGAAACATCTCCTCTGTGTTTGCATCAAAAGGAAACACAGAAATTTCATAGATTTCCCAGAACTGGTTACCAAGATGGCCGGATTGCTTGGGCTTTTGTGTACCTAGGCCTTTGGCAACTGTAGCAGCTGCCTCTGCCTACTGTAACTCCCAAAACTCCCCGAGCTAAAGAAAGCCAACTTGTTCCCGGGTTGGTTCCTTCTGGAAGCCTCGCAGGGACTCAGTCTTCTTTTGATTTCTCCTGTTTCCCAAGCCACCTGTACTTTGTGGCTCATGGCACCTTCCCTCCATCTTCACATCACATCACTGCAATGCTCATTTTGCCTGTTTTATCTCCTTTTTTTGTTTGACTCCCTGTCAAATCCCTTTTAGAATGAATTTTCTACCTACAACAGGCCCGGTCAAATAGCTCATGACAATTTCTCCATCTCAAGATTCTTAATCACATCTGCAAAGTCTCTTTTCTAGCATCCAAGTGGGAAGTTGTGGTTTTATATGAGGTGCCAAGCCCGCTGTGAGTGGAAACTTGTGAGGAAAAGCTTAAAGGTATGGAGGGAAAGAGGAAGGAAGTCACTCTGATGGCCAGGGAAGAATACTGCAGCCAGGACTACAGCCAGGAGCACAATCCCTGTGTCCCCAAGCAGCTGGGAAGCCAGCAGGGCTACAGGGACCGAGAAAAGGGAAAGATTGGCACAGATGAGGTCAGAAAGGTCGTGGAAGGCCTTGAAAATCACTGTAAGAACTTGGCTTGCCTTCTAAGTAAAAGGCAGCAATCAAATAAACACATTGGAGATTCTTAGGAGATCTTTATTTTATTTTTATTTTTTTTTTTTAGCTTGCTCACACACAGACGTTTAAAAATAGCTGCTAAATGCTTCTTCCGGGGAATGTGAAGTACTCATAATAATAATAAAAAAGTGCCTTGGGCTTTCTTACAACTGGATACATCAAAGGGTTTTCACAAGTAATTTGGGGAGCGTCCGCCTCTGGGTGCCACTGCTGTGATTTCAAAATAGAATTATCTCGTGCTATGTGATTTCTTGAATCATTAGTTTTCCATTTTCTCTTCCTCTTTCCCTTTGGTTC
>PVIC010051075.1:0-12592 GCA_004025085.1 Thryonomys swinderianus
AAAGTAGGCACCTTACCACTGAGCTGAATCCCCACCCTTGGTTCTTATCTCTTAAGGGGCCCCGGCCCTGCCTTGTACCTTCTCTGTCTCTCCTTTGTTTCTCTGGCTCCCTTTAGCCTCCCTTCCCTCCTACCTCCCTTCCTCTCTGTAGGCCCTCCCCACACCATCCCTGCTGACCCTGTGCGGGCAAAGTTGGCCCAGTATCTCATCATTCGCTGGGCAAAGATTTTCTCCTCGACGGTGTAGTTCAGCGAGGGGTCCAGGGGGAGTCCAAAGATGAACTCAATCTCATAGCCGTGGGGCACCCCCATCCAGAGCGGCCAGGCGAGCGTGGAGGCACGGTGTTCAAAGACGTAGGCATAGACTCGGGCCCCCTGGGCGGCCAGTTGCCCAGCCAGCTGGGCCACAGGGCACACGACATTTTGGTCGCCCACCACAGCACTCATGGCGTCCCTTAAGCGCGCCGGGTCCTCAGGATGCAGCCAGTCGGTGTAATGTAGGACCACAGCCTCGGCCACCAGGTCGCTCACCTGGGGAACCCCGAGGCGCACCCCAGCCAAGAACTGGGCCCGGCTGATGAGAGATTCGTTGTCTTTGCTGAAGCCAGGGGCCCCATAAACCAGAAAATAGGACCCCTCATCCTTCACCACACCCACCAGCACCTGGGGAGGGGAGGGACAGATGGACAAGGCACAGACAGACAGGAAGAGACAGATGGACAAAGAGCCAGAGAGACGAACAGTTACAGATCCAGAACTATGGAAGAAAGAGCAGGAGACTGGGGAAGGGAAGGAGAGAAGGAAAACACACCCACAGCTCTTCCTTTCTGCCCCACAACCACTCTGGGATTTGCACCCTCAGGGGATAGGGTGGCCATGGGCCCCAGAAGCTTGGCCTTCTGAGAATGGGTCTGTGGGAACCCCATGCCTGGGTCCCTGGGAAGGGGAGGGATGGTCAAACCCCTGGGAACCAGTTCCACCCCAGCCAGCCACTAGTCACCTGCAGGCCACGGAAATCCCCAGCATTAATGAGGGCCTCCGGCGTGTCACTGAGGAAGTCTCCGTCCACCACTGGCACGAAGGAAAACCGGAAGATGCTTTCCTGGGGCAGCACCTGCCACTCATGTTTCACCAAGTCCCGTGCCGGCCGTGTCCGCAGGCAGGCTACCAGTTCTGTGTCATTGCTACCGGCACCCCCCGGGGGGCAGCCTACGAGGCGCGCCAGTAGCGTGGCCCTGCGGCGGGCCTCTCCCATTCCCACCGTGGCCCAGGGCCCATTGGGGGCACCGCTCTGCAGCATAACCCTGTGGAAGAGGCTCCGGCTGGGCGGAGACAGTACATGCATGCCCACCGAGGCGGCGCCTGCGCTCTCGCCAAACAGAGTCACTGATGTTGGGTCCCCTCCGAAGACTGCCACGTTTTCTTGCACCCACTGCAGTGCTAGCCTCTGATCCAGCAGACCCACATTGCCTGGTGCCTCTCGACTCCCTGGCAGGGCCAAGAAGCCAAAGGTTCCCACCCGGTAATTCATGGACACCAGCACTGTCCCCTCTGCCTGTGCCAGGAAGCGGCCATCATACACGTCCAGGGAGGAAGCCCCACTGTAGAAGCCACCCCCATAGATCCAGACGAGGACAGGCAGGGGGGACAGAGGCCGGGGGTACGGTGTCCACACATTGAGGTAGAGGCAGTCCTCACTCAGCTCACGGTTTGGATTCCACATCTCGGTGCCCTCAAAACCTGGGTACTGGATGTCCACATACTGGTAGCAGACACTAGGGAAGGTTGTAGCATCCAGTACCCCTGTCCAGGGCTGCTTGGGCTCCGGTGGCAAAAAGCGTCGGGGGCCCACAGGTGGCTCTGCGAAGGGGATGCCCAGAAAAGCGGAGACAAGGCCTCCAGGGGCCTTTAGGCGGATGCCCCGAAGTCGACCCCCTCGAACTGTCACCAGCAGTTCTGGATCCTCCCGGCCCTCAGCCCCCACCCCTCCTCCCAGGAGGGAGAGGAGGAGGAGGAGGAGAAGTGGGGAGGCCAGGCAGGGCTTGTGCAGGGGACACCACGGGGGCCTCATGGCTGCCGGGGCAGGCGGGTGTCTGCTGGGAGAAAGAAAGGCAGAGGGTGAAGGCTGGTGGTGGCCAGGAGGGGGAAGATTAGGTAACAATCTTGCCCAAGGGTTATCACGCAGCTGCAGAGGAGGTGGGGCAGGCTGGCAGGAGGTGGAGGGAAACAGAGGGAGGGAGGAGACAGGCAGAGACAAGGACACAGACAGGCAGGCAGGGCGAGAGGGGGCAGAGATCAGGCAGGTGCACACACCCAGACAGATGCGGGACACAGAGATAAGACATGCCAAAGCACACCCTCCCCTGCCCTCACCTTGTCCCTGGCTCTAGAGCTTGGGCTGGGCCCTGTGCATGCAGTGCGGGTACCAGAGGCTGCAGTCCACGCAGCAGCCACGGGACAGGGGCGGGGCCCTTGCTGCTGGGTGGCACCACTGGGCGACCTTGCAGGGGCTTCAAGGCACTGTCCTCCTGGGTTGGCCAGAGCCAGGGCCCTGGTGAGTGGGTTGGGCATTCAAGTGTTGGAGCCGTAGGTCCTGGGCCACCCCAAATCCTGCCTCCTACACACCCTGCCACACCCTGCACTGCCTCATTTGCTGTCTAGCTCTGAGCTTTGGTACCTGCCCGTTCCTATCAGTTGCTCTGTTCTCCCTCCCGGCCAGGCCTAATCCCTGCCAACTGGCTGCCAGCCCTGGTCCTCCAGACTAGGGCCCCGTCTACCAGACGTTGCACTGTATGTCGCCGCCAGCGGGGGGCAGTAGAGGCCAAGGAGAGAACGGCTCTCCCCGCCCCAAAACCCGATCTGGGAACTTGGGGTGGGGGTCTGGGGACTCGCGGGCATGACGGAGGGACCCGAGGGACGAGCCAGGACGCCTGTGTTCCAGGAGCTCCGGAGATCCCGGCTGCAGGGGCGAGGACGCTATTTTGGGGCAGCAGCTGCTGTGGTTCCGGCATCTCCAGCCAAGGGATCAAAATTCCCCGGGTCGGAACTCCCCCCCTCGCGGCGGTTACCCCTCACCCCGTCTCTGACGCTCTGAGCTGAGGTGGTGGTAGTGCTGGAGATCAACTAGGAAACCCGAGTGGGGCTAATTATAACTCGGGGCTTCCGCTGAGCCTCCCCCCCCGCCCCAGAGAGAGACAGAGGAGGGAGAGAGAGAGAGAGAGAGAGAGAGAGAGAGAGAGAGAGAGAGAGAGAGAGAGAGAGAGAGAGAGAAGAGGGTCAGAGAGAGAGAGAGAGACAGAGACAGAGAGAGACAGAGACAGAGAGAGACAGAGAGACAGAGACAGAGAGACGGAGTCTCCGTGGGAGGGAGTTCCTGGGCCTCTGAGGGGCCTGCGCTGGGCGCCGCGCAAGGGCGCTAGGGTCTCGGCCCTCGGTAGGAGGGAGTGGGCTGCAGCTAGACGCCAAGAACCTGCGCAGTTTGAGTTCCATCGAAACAGGGCCTTCTTCCACGGTCGCCCGCCTCGCAGGCGAGAGGGAAAGGGGCAGTCCGGAGTCTCTGCAGGTACGCGAGGGAGCGGTGGCAGCTGGCCCCCAGGGCGTGGGTAAGTTAGGAGGAGGGCGCGGCGGCGGGGGGCGCACCCAGCGCCCTCTTTGGGAGGCCTAGATCGTTTGGGAGCACTCGGGAGCGCCGAGTGGCCACCGGCCGGGGAGGGTCCCGGGCGGGGCGGAGGACTCACCTGAGGCGGCCGGCGGCCGAGCGGGGCCGGGCTGCGCCGGGAGCTGGAGGCGGCCGCTCTTCCCCGCGCAGGCTGAGCCGGCTGTGACAGCCGCCGCCTCCGGCCCCCCGCACACACCCCTCGGGCCGCGCGGCGCCCCCGCCCATTGTCTCCGCCCCCGTCCCTCCCCGCTCCCCCGGCCGCCACCTACCCTCCCCGCCCCTCCCTCCGAGCCAGGACCCCGGGGCCAGACGCAGTCGGTGACAGACGCTGCCAGACGCACAGACGCGACCCAAAGACCCGCATTGGCGGGCAGACACCTAGGTGACAGACGGACAGACGCATACGCGGGCAGGAGACAGTCTCCTGTAGTGACAGCCCCAGACACTGACTTTCACGGACGGAGGACGCAGGCATGACCTCGGTGCAGGCTGGGAAGTTAGCGCAAGGGCCGAATAAACGAACATCTCTGGCCATGCATGATACGGGGGTGGCGTGGGAGGAGCGACACACGAAAGTGGGGACGAGGACCCTCAAAGGTGGCACTGGTGGAGCAAACAACGTGGGACATGCCTAGGGATAAGGAGACACCTGTAGGAATCTGAATGTGAACATGGGATGTCGAGGGGAAAACGAAGGGGCTCCCTTGGAGGAAGAGGACCCCACGGGGAGGAGGTGACCCGGGGACATCCGAGAAGGCGGGCCAGCGCGGTGGCGCGCGCAGGGCTGCGGGGCGAGGCTGCAGCAGTGGAAACTTCCGGAAGCCCCGCGGGTGGGCTGCGCTGCTGGTTCCTTGACGGGTGACCTCGTCACCAGGGTCCAGCCGGGACATGACATCACCAGTCCAAGCTTTCATTGGTTGCAGCGGCCAGCAGGTGGGAGCGGCCTCTGGAGCTACCCTCTGCCCCCGCCTGCTCCGAACGGCCTGAGCAGCGCAGACCCCTGCGCCCCACCCTCTCGGGGTCACCCATGGGGACAGTGATGCCGCGGCGGCGTCCCGGTCCCTGAAGTGACAGCGGAAACTGCAACACTGAGCCCACAAGAGTTCACCCTGCAAAAGGGTTCCCTGTGGGGGCCGACGGCATCGAGGTCCCGCGGGCAGCCGAGTGATAAACCGGTTGGCAGGGCCGAGCGTCGGGTGGTGCGTGCGCGCGCGCGCGGCGGTGCGGGGCGCAGCACGGACGTACGGGGACGCGCGCGCATGCTCGTTCTGGACGCCCCGCGTCCCACCGCGCTCCACGCACGCGTCTGCCACAGTCAGGGAGCAAAGGTCCCGGATCTCGGGGACTTGCGGCGGGTGGCAGCATCCTCCTGAATCCAGAGTTGAGCCAGAGCCAAGCCCTGGGACGGTTCCTCTCTAAGCCAGGGGATCCCACATCTTCCCGCCGCTCGGGAACCGATCTCCACAGGCCTGGCAGATGCAGGCGGGGACACCTGCACTGGGTTCGCTCTGCGCTTGTTGGCGGCGGCCGCCAGGTGTCGCCAGAGGCAGCCCCTCGACCTCAGAGTTTGGGTGGAGTGGGGGGGTGTTGGAGATGAACTCCTTGCCATCACGTCCCAGGTCTCTTCTCCGCACTTTTTTTCAGGCACCCTGAGTTTCACCGTCGACAATGAGGCCCTCCGCGTCTCGGACTCAAGGGCTCCGAGCCAGCAGACCGTATCATCTACTAAAGAGTAGGCCTAAGGATTGAGGGCTGTGGGTGGAAAAGGGGTGTCTGCTTGCTACAAGGGGAAAGGAGCTGGTAGTAATTATGGATTAGCAAGGTACAAACAAACGGAGAAAGGGTGCGCAGAGGCTTGCCCAAAGCAGAAGCTGTGGGATTTGGGACCGGAAATCCCTGCTGATGATAGGATCTTGCCTCTCTGACACTTTCAAAGGCAAGAGGTTGCAGGCAGGCCTGTATATGTAACTCTTATGACCATGAGTTCCTGTGGAGACTGGGCAGGGCCAGTTTATCGCCCAAGGTTATCACGAGCTAATGATAGCTCGGCAAGTGAAAGGACTGGATGAACTCGGGGACAGGTCACCAGGCTGGACCCTAAGCTAGAGTCAAGGACGACAGGGCACCAGGTTGCTCAGGAATTCCCCAGGGAGCAGGCTCTCTATTCAGCTGGGCTGGCTTTAGCCAATGGGAATGGTAATGCCTGCAGGGCCTGGAAGCAAGAGTTGGGACAAAGGCAGCTGCTAACTTTGGTGGGGCTGGTACCCATGAGGTGTTTTTGTGAGACTCTTAATGCCTTTCTCAGGCTGGGCGGAGCACAGGCAGGAGGGGGAAAGGGCAGTGGGGTTCTGAAGATGCTTGAGGGGCCAGAGGGTTAGCTCAGTGGTTCTGGCGCCTGCCTCGCAAGCGCAAGGTCCTGAGTTCGATCCCCGGTAACCACATAGAATGCTGGGTGTGGAGACACGCCCACCAACAATCAACACCGCATATCACAATGCCGGACGTGGTGGCTCACGCCTGTCATCCCAGCACTCGGGAGGCAGAGACAGGAGGATTGCTGAGTTTGCGGTGGCTTGCCTGGGCACCATAGTGAGCTCAGGGCCAGCCTGAACTACAAAGCGAGACCCTGTCTCCAAAAAAAGCAAAAAAAAAAAAAAAAAAGAAGATGCTTGAGGCCTGGGGACAGAAAGGGGGTGCTTTCATGTCAGGGCCCAAGTCCCCGGAAGCATTTGGCCAGAGCTGAACAGCAGATGCTTGAAGGGCAGGGTGCCCCCTGGAGAGGGGCAGCATTGGATCTGTTTGCAGGGAGTCCTGGTCGGCTGCACCCTGCCACAGCTGAGTGCGTCTTCAGCCCGCAGTTTGTCCCAGATTTCTGAGGATGGGGAGACTGTGAAGCTGCTGTCCCCACCTCTGAGGGTTTTTACATTTGCATTTCACCCTGCTCTTACTGCCAGGCTAAAAGGGGCAGGTGCCAGCATATCCACAGGGCTTTGCCAGCTGAGATCTCCAAAGAGCCACACTCCTTGTGGAGGCCTCAGTTTCCTCACATGCTGAGTGATGGACTGAACTTGAGTGTGTGCCACATGACAGGGGTACAAAAAAGGGACGGTCCATTTGCTTTCGGTGGGGTCCTCAGGTGTGTGTCGTGAGTCCTCAGAGGTGTCCCATGAAGGTGGGCTGTGGCCACAGGAAGAGAAATACTGGCCCAGGTGGTCCCAAGGTCATTCAGCACTGAGTCATAAGTGCTGTGGGACACGGGAAGCTGTGGCACAGGAATCACCAGGACACCGATGGAAGGCTTCAACCTCGCTGATAAAAGCAGAATTTCCAAGAACCGACTCTTGTGTTAGCTTGAGTTTCTCCCCAGCCTTTAGTCACCTTTAGGGCTGGATCTGTGTCACCAGGACACCTTTCCCCTGTATGATTCATTGTTGTCACCTCTTGACATCCTCAGTGTCCTGCCCTCCACTGCTCACCCTGAGGGGAATGCCCTGGTCCTTGCATTCTTTTTCACCACTTCTTTTCTTTCAGGAGTCAATTTTTTGTGTGTGGTACCAGGGATCGAACTTGGGCCCTTGTGCGTCCAAGGTTGCCGCGGTACCACTAGATCAAGAGTCAGCCTTGCACCTGCTCTGAGCTCTACCTGTTCAGCGAAGCTCCATTTCTGTGGGAGTTCTCTGCCCTTCCCTTCTGGCAAAAGGGACTCTTGTCTCCTCTGTTTATTGGTTAAGACTGTGTTCAGCTGTTTGAGACTAAAATAAACTGGTTTAAACACAGTAAATGGAAATATATTTCTCTTGTACATAAGAGAGACCCAGAACTTGGCCATGCGGAGTTGGCACTGCACCTTTGGTATCAGAGACCAGGCTCCTTTGCACACAATCTTACTGCTTTTTACACACCTCTTGCCACTCCGTCTTCAGCTGTACATCTACTGCATGGTGTAAGATGGCTGCTGGAGCAATAGCCATTGCATCCACATTCCAGAGAACAGTAAGGATGAGTTTGAAAGACCTCCCCCTTCTTTTCAGGATGTTTCCTGGGAATCACATACAGCAGTCAAGTTTACGTCCCACTGGCCAGAATGTAATTCTAAAGTTGTAAATGTTTGAAGACTGGGTGGATAAGATCTAAATGTGGCTGGGTGGATACCAGAAAGAGAAAACAGATACTGAGGGACAATCTTCATCTGGTTCTCTTTGCCTTCCTTCGCCTGTCAATACAGAAATGAAAACACGCCTAAAACCTTTCAGCCTGCAGCACCCCTATTTCTCTCAGGATCTCCTTTCTGTGACCAGTGTCCTCCCATCCACCCCCAGCGTTTCCCCCGCCTCGCGGTGACCTTCTACTAGAGAGTGCTGTTGGGACTTGTGTGGGTCCCAGAGGAGGGGAGGCCAGGGCAGAGGCCACTGAACACACCAGGGCGCGGGGTGAGTGCAGACAAGGGTTCCCAGGCTGGGCGGCTCTGTGCCGAGGGCTCGGGCTTTGTCACAAGTCCTGTCGCATGCCCGTGTGCAGGACAGTGTGGACGGGTTGGTCAGGCCCGAGTGTCCTAGGTATCCCTGCTGTTCCCTGCTGCCTCTGCCTCCCGAGTGCTGGGATTATAGGGGTGAGCCATTACCCTTGGCCCGCAGCACTTTTTTAAAGGAGGAGAAAATAAGAAGAAGAAGCAAAAGCACAATGCTCCACCCTGCTGCGGTCCCTGCTCCAGTGCTCACCAGGCGCTACCCTCTTGGATCTGATCTTCACAGGTCACCAGCGCTCGCCAGCGACTGCTGGGACAGCAGGCGAGGTCATGCTGGGTGTCGTCCGTCTCTGACACTCGAGGAGCTCCTGGAAAGTCCCTGTCTGCTCCCGGCTGCCCCGCAGGACTCCCAGGCCTAGGAGAGCTGGGCAGAAAGTGCAGGTCTCCCAGGGAACCCCCTGCCCCGTGGTTCCAGGAACCCCTCATAGTTCCCTTCAGGGCACAGAGGCACAGGGCAGGCCAAATGGGCCTTGAGATTGGCTCCTGTGCAGGAACCCCAAGGGGGGTTGGGGAGTAGCCCAGACTCAGCCTTCCTTCCGTTACTTCTACGTCAGGACTTCCACGGTGAGGTGGCCTGTGCTCTGCCCTCCCCCGCGTCCTCTCACTTTGCTCTGTGCTCTTCCTGGCATCACTGCGGGGTGGGCCCGGCCCCTCCCAGCCATGAGCAGGAACCCTATGAGGTGTCCAGAAATCTTGCTTCCCGGTCATGAGGCTTGGTGCATCACTGCCGGGACATTGGACGTGAACTCTGACCTCAAAGCTGGGTGCTTCTGAGCAGTTCACCCCTTCTGTGACTCCAGAAAGTAGCCCCAGAGTCTCTCAGGCCCTGCTGGACCTTTCTTTCCAAGAAGAGGGGCGCAGAGTCCCTGAGATCCTCCCCCTCCATGCTTCTCTTCCCCACTTCCTAACCCCCCCCCCCGCCCCGCCCATGTCCGTGTGTGTCTGCCTGTCCGTCTCCAGTTCTCTCTCCCTTTTGGGCTGCAGTGTGAAACCTTGCTGTCAGACTCCCAGCTCTTCCGGGACTGGGGAGAAGAGGTGCCCCCCTCAGCACTTTTCTTGGAGCAGTTCCAGGATGCCTAGTTTTGGCTTTAGCAAGAGAGACGGGTGGCCGTGTGTGGTGGTGCTTGACTGTAACCCTAGCACTCTGGGAGACCGAGGCAGGAGGGCTGCAAGTTCAAGGATCCTCATCTGAGGATCTTGGCAAGATCCCACCTCAAAATAAAAAGCAAAAAAGGGCTGGGGATGGAGCTGAATAAGAAAGCCCTGGGTTCAATCCCCAGTTATGAAAAGAGGGTGCAGCACAGGTAACAGCACCCCCATCAGGCTGCGTGCTTCCTTGTACTCCCCCAGTTCCACACCTGGTGGCCTCTGGACGCAGCAGGACAGGGCTGTCCTCAGCCAGGCTGCTGGAAAGTCTGATATCCACCATGGCCACAGGAGCCTCTGTCAGCCCTGAGTGCAGCCCCTTCACCCCCATTTTCCAGGGGTCACTTGTGGAGCTGCTTCCCTCTCCCCAGAGCAGCCTGTCTCCTGGGACACCATAGCCTTCAGGAGTTGAGGTTCATAGGGACAGGGACCCTTCCTCCAGCCCCTTCTCAGGAGGACGTGAGACCTCAAGATTCCGGGATAGAGGAAAGTGGGGGCCCCTTTGCCACTATCCCACTTCCTGTCCTTTCCCTCGCAGCTCACCTGGAGAAGGAGCCCACCAGTGTCAGGATGGGCACCCTGGAGCAGGTGGGCACCGGCAGGCACTGTGCTTCTTTTTTTTTTTTTTTTTGAGACAGGGTCTCGCTTTGTAGTTCAGGCTGGCCCTGAGCTCACTATGTAGCCCAGGCAAGCCTTGAACTCAGCAATCCTCCTGTCTCTGCCTCCCAAGTGCTGGGATGACAGGAGTGAGCCACCACGCCCGGCATTGTGGTATGTGGTATTGATTGCCGGTGGGTGTGAGTCACCATGCCCAGCGTTCTATGTGGTTACTGGGATTGAACTCAGGACCTTGCACTTGCGAGGCAGGCACCAGAACCACTGAGCTAAATCTCCGGCCCCTGGCACTGTGCTTCTGTTGTGAGAATTGAGCTCAGGATCTTTGCACTGGGCTACATCCCCAGCCTTTTGTTTAGAGACAAGATCTAAGTCACTAAATTGCTCAGAGGTGGCTTGAATTTGTGACCATCCTGCCTCGGTCTCCCAGAGTGCTGAGATCACAGGTGTGCTCCGCCAGGGCCAGCTGCCTGCAAGTAGCTTGAGACACATTCCTCCCACCTCCTCACTGTGGGGACTTCATGGCCCTGTTAAACAGGGAGGCAAAGGAGGCCTCAGCGTCTCAGAAGAACAGGGAGAAGGTAATTTCTGAGTGAGGAATTTCTTTTTATGTTGCATTTTATTGGGGTAGTTAATGAGTTCATAAAACTTAAAAGAAATCCTCTTCTAGGATATCAGAAAATGGGAAGACATCCCTCCTTCCTGGGTAGGAAGAACCAATGTTGTCAAAATGGCCAGACTTCCAAACTGCTATACAGATTGAGTGCAATCCTGATTGCAATCCCAGAAGCATATTTCCCAGATCTAGAGAAAATAATCCAAAAATTGATCTGGGGTCAGAAGAAACCTAGAACAGCAAAACCAATCCTAGGCAACAAAGACATGGCACGGGGTGTTACAATTCCAATTTGAAATTGTACTACAAAGCCACTGTGGTAAAAACAGGATGTACTGGCAGAGAAACAGACCCAGGGATCAATGGAACAGACTAGAAGACGCAGAAGCAACTCCAGACCTATTAAGCCATTTCATCTTTGACAAAGGAGCTAAAACATCCTCAGTGGAGAAAAGAGCTTCTTTGATAAATGGTACTGGGAAAATTGGGTTTCAACCTGCTAAAGATTAAAACTATATCTATGTATCACCATGCACTAAACTAAAATCAAAGTGGATTAGAGACCTAAATATTAAAACAGAAGCACTAAACCTGCTGAAAGATAGATGAGGTAGAATTCTTGGAGACATTGGCGTAGGGAAAGACTTTATGAACAAAACCTCAGTAGCACAGGAACTAGCAGAAAGAGTCAACAACTGGGATCTCATCATATTTAAAAGCTTCTGCACGGGCTGGAGGGTTGGCTCAGTGGTTCCGGCGCCTGCCTTGCAAGCACAAGGTCCTGAGTTCAATCCCCAGTAACCACATACAATGCTGGGCATGGAGACTCACACCCACCAGCAATCAATACCACATACCACAGTGCCGGGCGTGGTGGCTCACGCCTGTCATCCCAGCACTCGGGAGGCAGAGGCAGGAGGATTGCTGAGTTTGAGGCTTGCCTGGGCTACATAGTGAGCTCAGAGCCAGCCTGAACTACAAAGCGAAACCCTGTCTCAAAAAAAAAAAAAAAAAAAAAAAGCTTCTGCACAACAAGAGAAACCACCAACAGAGCAAAGATAACCTATAATTTGGGAAAAAAAATTTACCAGTTCTGCCTCAAACAAAAGAATATTATTTAGAATACATAAAGATCTTTAAAAATTCAGACCCTCTAAATTTAAAGGCCCAATTAAAAAATGAGCATCTGAAATGCATAGGCATTTTTTGGATGAAGAAGTAGAAGCAGCAAAGAAACATGAAAAAATATTCAACATCACTGGTCATTTGAGAGATGCAGATGAAAACAACACTGAGATTCTATCTCACTCCAAGAAATCCTCCAATGGGGCCAGAGATTTAGTTCAGTGGTTCCAGCGGCTACCTAGCAAGTGCAAGTCCCTAGTTCAATCCCCAGTAACCACATACAACAATATGGGGTGTGGTGACTCACGCCCACCAGCAATCAGTATCACATACGACAGTGGTAGGCATGGTGGCTCATTCCTGTAATCCCAGCATTCTGGAGGCAGAGGCAGGAGGATTGCTGAGTTTGAAGCTTGCCTGGGCTACATAGTGCGCTCATGGCAGCCTGAACTACAAAGCAAGACTCTGTTAAAAAAAAAATCATCCAAAGGGGGATGAGAATTAACTGGTGTCATATACCGGTACAAATTCTCAATATTGAGTGTAATCATGATGTGTACATAAAATATAACAATAAAGAATTCAATTTTTTGTTTGTTTTTAAGACAGGGTCTCGCTTTGTAGTTCAGGCTGGCCCTGAGCTCACTATGTAGTCCAGGCAAACCTCAAACTCAGCAATCCTCCTGTCTCTGCCCCCATCCCCACAGTGCTGGGATGACAGGCGTGAGCCACCCCGCCCTGCACTGTGGTATGTGGTATTGATGGCTGGTGGGCGTGAGTCTCCACGCCCAGTATTGTACGAGGTTACCAGGATCCAACTCAGGATTTGTGTTTGCGAGGCAGGCACTGGAACCACTGAGCTAAATCTCTGGCCCAAGAATTCAATTTTTTTTTTTTTTTTTTTTTTT
>PVIC010051076.1:0-12594 GCA_004025085.1 Thryonomys swinderianus
AAAGAAAGAAAGAAAGAATCTATGAGCTATGCAAATATCTGAGTGATGAGGATTTTAGGGCAAGAAGTAAGTGTATCAGAAGAGCCAAGAGACAGTGTAGCTGAAGGAAAAGGACAAAGAGGATGGACTAGCATAACAGGTTCCAGAGGCCCTGGGTATATGACATAGACTATTTAGGCATGGGAAGGGATTTATATTTTACTCCAGGTGTTATGCAAACTTGGAAGAATTTGGGTTAGGGAAAGGATCTGACTTATGTGTAATACTAAGCATTATTTTGGTTAGTTAGTGATAAGTAAGTGGTGGCAAATTGCAGTGGAAATAATGAGGAGAGTCAAGAGGTTACTGCAAAATTCTGAGCCATTAGTGGTACTGGCTTAGTCCAGAGGGGTCGTGTAGATGCTATGAGAACTGCAGAAATTCAGAACAGGATGGAGTTTAATAGTAAAAAGGAAATTAATTTTGTTTACCTTAATTCATGTCAGTCATCCAGCGGTACAGTGTAACCAGAGAACAAAATAGTCAATAATAATTTAATAATAGTATCAAATGAGAATGAGAGAGAAAGAGAAGGAGGGAGATTTCCATGTAAGCATGTTTAAGATTATAGATGATAGGGCCAGAGGGTTAGCTCAGTGGTTCCGGCGCCTGCCTCGCAAGCGCAAGGTCCTGAGTTCTATCCCCGGTAACCACATACAATGCTGGGTGTGGAGACTCACGCCCACCAGCAATCAATACCACATACCACAGTGCCGGGCGTGGTGGCTCATGCCTGTAATCCCAGCACTCGGGAGGCAGAGACAGGAGGATTGCTGAGTTCGAGGCTTGCCTGGGCACCATAGTGAGCTCAGAGCCAGCCTGAACTACAAAGTGAGACCCTGTCTCAAGAAAAAAAAAAAAAAAAGATTATAGATGATAGGACCTGAGATTTAACTCAGTGGTTCCAGCCCCTGCCTAGCAAGGGCAAGGTCCTGAGTTCAAACCCATGTAACCACATACAACAATGCTGGGCGTGGTGATTCACACCCACCAGCAATCAATACCACATACCACAATGCTGGGTGTGGTGGCTCAAGTTTGTAATCCCAGCATTCAGGAGGCAGAGATAGGAGGATTGCTGAGTTCCAGGCTGTTCATTAAAAGTATGAGTGTCTCTTCTTCTGAGACAGTCAAGAATTTAGGAGCAGTTTTCCTGAAAATTGTGACCCTTCTCCTGGGTTTGCAGTTGCCCAGTGGATAACTAAAAGCAGAACAAAGCTTGTCTCTGTTTTGTAATCTTGTTAATTTAATACTTTGGATCACATACCTTCTCAACTCTGCACACAAGCATGCTGAGCATTTAGGGAGTGTCCATTTAAAATCTGTCAAAATAAGATTGATAAAATCATATAATTTCAACCACTTTCAAGAAAGAGGATTGTCCAGTTAAGGAATTTACAGGGATATTCATCTATATCTATTCATTGTTCTAAACCAGGAATCACCTGGATTCCAGGGAAAAGCAAAGTTTCACCGGAGTCCAGAACCACAGAGAAAATCATATAATGGGAGCTGAACTGCTCTTCAAACCCTAGAGGATTCAAAAGCTATAAAACCAAAATCAAGATCATGATCAACCAGACCCAGAGTACTTGGGGATCCTAAAAATGTGGCCTCTGGACTCAGGGTTTTGTGTTTGTACCAGTCTAATCCTTTACATCTTACTCAAACTGCATATTTGTCTCTTTTCTTTTTTTTCTTTCTCCCTTCCCTACTCTTCCTTACCTTCCCTCCGCTGTTCTCCCCTGCCCTTCCTTCCCTTCTCCTCTCTCATTCCATTATTGGTTGGGCTGATCTTTGTCAGATCTTCAAGCTAAATCCTTTTCTAGTTTGTCTTACTTCTCAATTAATGCTTTTTCCTGTAAATTCAAAAAGAAAGAAAATGAGAGTTTTCAGGAATTAATTCAGTGTTTTTTCTTGAGTAACTTAACAAGTTGTTAAGCTATATCCTGAGATAGAAACTCTTAGGAGAACACAGATATGTGTTTGTGCATATGGGTGTCTAAATGTTTGTGTGCTTGCATGTGTGAAAGTCAAGGGTTCTCTTTCCGACATATTTTAGTTTCCCAGAATGGAAGTTCTATAATTGCCAGGACTCTTTCATACTCATGATTATATCATAACAAGTACTGCCTGAAAACTATTAGCATGCAAAAAAAGATGCTGTATGACTGTATATGAGAACAAATAAATAAATGTGTGAATGAAAATTGAGATGTTGCAGGTAATAGAGTAAAAAAGTGGCAATTCAAAAGGAGTTATTTGTGTATATAGCTATAAAACCGTAGTACTGAGTGAATTCATGTTGGGAATCTTTGTAGATAGAGAAGAAATGCCAAGGACTATATCCTGGGGCACCCCATCCAACAATTTAATAGAAACAGGCAGAATATCCAACAAAGAAACTGAGAAGGTCCAGTCAGTGAAATAAATAGCAAGTAGAGAGCTATTTTGGTGAAGAAAATGTGTCAACTGAGAATAGAGTTTTCTTGTTTGAAACTATGGGAACCATTCTAATGTTTTCCATTCTAAAGTTTTCAAAGAATGTTCTTGTGAAATTATAACCTGGCCCACCCTGAGTGTGGATGGTACCAATCAATAGGGTTATATCCTGGATGGAATATAAAGTGAAGGAAAGAAGGCTGCCTCCTGCCTGCCCTGCCATGTATTGTTTCTGCTTTGCAATACCCCTCTGCCATGCCACTTTGCCTTTGAGACTGCCAGCTATGGGCTGAAACCTCTACAAGCTGTGAGCCAAGGTAAACTGTTCCTCCTTTAACTTGTGAGTGGTATTTTTGAGAGAAAACTAAGACACCTTGTTATATGATTGATCTTCTCTGCTTGGAGCAAAACCCCCAGAGCCCTAGTCTTTCCTCCCCAATTTGCTCCCTGTGCTGCGGTGGACAAACCACTTATTCCCTTCCATAACAAAATAGAGTTAATATGGTCTGTCACTAAGTAAATGTAAGAATCTCTGGGTGCTTCAAAATTGCTTCAATCACAGTAAGTTAATCATATATATTCTGTTTACTAACTTTTTAATAAAATCTCTTAGATATTAAAATGATTTTCATTACTTAATGTTTTAAAAAAATTAGCATAGTATGTGAGTTGCCAAGAAAATGTAATTAGGGGCCATTTTTGGAAACTGTTACTGAAACCTTGATGCTTATCTACTAGGATCTCTACTTTCTTCTAAGTTTTTTGCAAAAGCCCAAGAGAGTCTAACCAGCAGACATATAGATTTTTACAATTGGATTGGTACCAGTTGACCCAGACTCCATTTTTCTCTTAAAGACCCGTGGCCAAGATAGAGCCCAAGTGGGAAAACGGTAGCCCTCTACTCAATGTACAAAAGGGACATAAATATGAAGTTAAATTATGAGAAGTGGATCTAGTGTGAGCTATCTGCCTATTTTGTATAGAATTCCAAAAGCATGCTGTAAATAAGGGCGGCTTCTATGCACAAGATGCTCTGGATCTTGAGAGCCCTTGAGCATCAGCTTGGCTGTGCAAAGATAGTTTAAAGGAATCCTGATTTGGACCAACTAGGTCAAAGTGCAAAGTACAGTAATGTTTAATGCATGCTGCAAAGACAGACACTTTTAGCCAGCTCTTCGGATGCAGACATTAACAAATGGTGAGCAGGGGAAAGAATAAAGGGAGAAACACTGTCTAAAGCAGAAGAGCTCCACCAGAAGCACATAAAGAGGCAGAGGTGAGGTGCCGTGGGAAGCGCAGAAAGCAACATGGTTTATTTGGGATCAGAAGTTAAGGAGTAAGAAGTGTATCCTCAGGCACCTGTGGAAAGACAAATAGTCAAAGATGAGCCAAAAGAGAAAGATGAATTAGTGAAAGACAACCAGCTTTGTGAGATATAAATAAGAAAGTTTTAGTAAAACACATTTGCTCTTTTTCTTTTCCCCTGAAGAAAATTTCAGACAGGCAAGAAAAAGTATATAGATGTTAGCCTCAAGAAGGATTTTTTTTTTTCCTTTTAAGTAAAAGTGCCGAGTTGTAAGGATAAGAATAAAGATATTTAAGGTGACTAGTCCACCATCCTTATCCCCCCCAAAAAAAAACATTACTTATGTTTATTTGTGAGATCTCGTTTAGTTCAATGAGTTTGTCATTATAATAAACAGGAGCTAACAGTCAAGCTACTAGAGGAAAGTGAGGAAAAGCTTACATGATATTGTTTTATTTTAGAGGTGGAGGTACTTTTTGTTGATATTTGCGGATTTTTGACATAATGTATTTGCCCTAGATTTCATAGATCAGCTTTACTCTGAAAGTACTTGCTGAGTACAAAATAATTTTTTTTGAAAATTCCTGCCAGGTGTGGTGGCTCATGCTTGCAACCCCAGCACTTGGGAGGCAGAGGCAGGAGGATGGCTGAGTTGGAGGCTTGCCTGGGCTACATAGTGAGCTCAGGGCCAGCCTGAACTACAAAGCAAGGCCCTGTCTCTAAATAAATAAACAAATAAACAAATAAACAAACAAATAAATAAATAAATAATTACTGTACATAAGCTTAAATTAGATCAAGGTGGCTTCCCAATAACAATACTTATATAATGTACATACACGCGAGCACACACATATGCAGACGTGCACACACACACGCACATTTTCAGTTCCATGTTCACTGGAGAAATGTTCTCCGATAGAGCGGGCTCTATTTCCTGCGCAGGAGCAGTATACCCGCTCCCCCCGCCCCCCAGCAGCTCACCGCGGTACTTCCTGTGCTCCTCCAGTACAGCAGGTCTTCACAGCCCAAAAGATGCCTGGCTTCATTTCCCAGCTCCTGTTTTCTGATTCACCCTGAGGTCTTCATGGCTTCAGGGCTCTGCTTATCGCACGTATCCACCTGCTTGCTTTTCTCTAGTAAATGATCTTTCTTGAAGGACTTCGTAAGCCTAGTTGTTCTCATTCTCAGATATAATCAGAACAATGCAGAAATTCTGTTAAAATATAGATAGCCTGACTTCACCCTGAAACAACTGCCTCATGCTGTGCGGTTTGGCAGGATAAATGCTACGTATTTAATGTGCTTGACGGTGTAGAGAGAGAAAATATATCGTTTTCTTTATTCATCCTGGGCTCGTAGTTCAGAATCTCATAACAAAAAGCATATAAACAGGAGAAAAGATGTACATTCCTTCTGTGTCAGTCTTCTATGGCACAGGAGCATTTACAAGACACTGAAGCACTAAGAAATGGTTAGAGGCCATTGTGCTTCTGCTAG
Organism: Thryonomys swinderianus; assembly: GCA_004025085.1. Taxonomy (NCBI): domain Eukaryota; kingdom Metazoa; phylum Chordata; class Mammalia; order Rodentia; family Thryonomyidae; genus Thryonomys; species Thryonomys swinderianus. The sequence goes on from PVIC010051076.1 coordinate 5,288, forward strand.
CACTGAGGAAGGATAGAACATCATGGAGAAAGATGACCGAGTAAAGACTTAAATGTATGAAATTAGGAAAAATTCGGGAAGTCTTGTATGGCCAGATTCTTTTCTACGACTATTCCTCTTCAGAGATAAAACTGCTTTTCATTTCTTAGGAAAATCACCTCGTCTATTAGGGCCTTATGATGTGCATCATAGGAAAGTTAGAAAGTCCTTTGCATTTGTATGAGTTTGTTCAGTGTAAAAGGTCTGGAGAAAGTGAGAGACCTTACTGTTTCTTCTGTTTTCTCTAGTTCTGAGCTCGTACATTTTGGGGTTGTGTGTCCTATACTGAAAAACTAGTACCCCTTATGTCTCTGGAGTTCGCTGTTAACAAGACTTTCAGAGTCCAGGAAAGACACTGCCTTCAGATCCAAACACTAACATTACTTAACATTCAGTATCAATTTTGTCTTTATTAGGGGATACTATATTGACTAAAATTTGGAATTGTCCCAAGAAAACTTTATGCCATATTATTACTTTAAAGTGCTCTTTTTAAATTGTATAAGATGCTTTCTTTCTGGGGGGAAAAAGTTGATCAATTTTAATGAAATAATAATAATAATAATAATAATAATAATAGGAGTTTTATGCCAGAACTCTTCAAAGAACTTTACACTTGAGCTTCCCTATAGTGGTACAAAAACAGCACAGTTGTTATCTCCACATTATAAGAGGGACAACTGAGGCAGTACGTTCTCCTCAGAGCTCTGAAAGGAAGAAGGAGACCTAGGATTGGAAACTAGGACACCTGACCCTTTCACCCTGAAGTAGAGGAACTGTTAACATGTAGACCTTCCCCAGACGTTCTTTGATGTCTAATCACTTAGTAAGCCTGCCATTATCATAACAATTACCATGTGTGTCTGAAGCATACATGAAATCAGATGTACAGTAGCAATTGCATCACCTCCATCCAACCGCAGTGAGACTTGGGAATTCTGTCAGGCATGACAGCTAAATATCTGAGGGAGTGGAAACAAGATTACCTGTACCTCTATATTGATCCATCCCTTCTTATCAAAGTGATTTTGAACAACTTACTTAACTAAAAACCACTTAATCTCTGTAACCCTCAGTTGCCTCTTCTTATAGGGAGGTATGACATACGTTTCATAGTGTTTTTGGAAAGTGTATGCAAAGCACCTAGTAAGTTCTCAATACATCATGGAAGGTTCAGAGGAACATTTAAGGTGATGTCAGCTACTGATGACAGTGAAGACAGAAACAAAGTGTTTTCTTTTTAATTTATGCATATCAAGCTGAAAAATGTTAATAAGGAGGCCCCAGGATAGTATGAGGAAATGAAAGACATAGAGTAACATGTTTATAATAAAGAAATCTCATTACTGTGCATGTATTTAGAGATGTTGCATATTAATTTTAGAGTGGAAAGGTTTTATTATTAAGAATATCAATAAGTATTTAGAGTGAAACATACTCTGCCTAAAGGAAAACTCTAATAGTTCAATCACACTTAAATAGCAATCACTTGTTTCAGTTAGTCTTAACTTTTATAGTTTAATATGTCTTCATTCAAGAGAAGGTATGGGTAAGGAAGTTTTATTTTCACTTGTTAAACTTATGTTATTTTAGTTCTGTTTAAGATTTTTCCTCTTGATAACTAGACCATAGTAGCCAGTGTTATTTGACACAAAATACCATTGATGACACTCTAATCCTATAATTTTTATGCTAGTGAAAAAGATTTTAAAAGCCACCTGTAAATAAAATATATAGTTAAGTAGCTGAACATCATTAATCATTTAAATTTAATTTACAACTTTAACTGTAAAGTAAAAAGGTCAAATACATTAAAATCCAGGCCTGACAGGGCCAGGGATTTAGCTCAAGTAGTATCTAAACTACTTTGGAAGTACAAGGGCCTGAGTTTGATCCCTGGTACCACAAAAAAAAAAAAAAAAAAAAAAAAATCCAAGCCTGACAGAAGCCCTGAGGAGGAACAGAGAAATAATCTCCTTTGTTAACAGATAAAATAACCCCAACAGAACTTGTTCTTCTAAAAAGAGGATGGTATTTAGTCTTAGAAAATAGTCATTGCACAAGAATATTCCAGCAGAAGATAGTGTTAGTTAGTAATTACTATATTATTCTGTACAAATAAAAATAAAAATTTTAAAAGAAACAAAAAATAAATGATTATTTTATTATTAAAATTATTGAGGTAGGAGTTCAGATTTCTATTTGATAATTAAATTTATAATATTTCTATTAATAGACTCTAGTTTAAACTTAACAAAAACCACCCAAGACAGTGAAAGGAAATTAGTATCTGCTGGACAGAGACGACAATACTCTGATCTAATTTTGGTGTCCATATCAAGAGTTCTAGCTATTTTTAATAATCTGGGTAGAAAATACTCAAGGATTAGGGTCATTTACATTTTCCTACAAATATCTACTCTGCAGTAGCCATTTAAACATTAAAAAAAAAACTCATTTACTATTACCATTAGCCCATAATAATGTCAGGTTTTCAAAATATAACACTGGACACACTTTTGCTTCTGCTGAACCTTATTTGATAATATCAAACAAGAAGGCTCGTAATTATAAATTTGCATTCTCATTGAAAATATCATATGGTGCTGAAGACTTACCATGTAAAATTCAGTGTATTAGAGAAGCTCAGGGAGACTCCTTTAGGAAATGACATGAGCTTAACTGTAGGAGGGTGTATTTGTGATAACCACAGAGCAGAGATTAGGAAACGTGGTAAGCAATATGGAAGTCAAAGGACCATGGAGAGAGAAAATATGGAAAATGTTAGGGACCAAACAAAATCAAGGTGCTTTGGAGCAAAAAGCAGAAGAAATTTATTTCAATAAAGTTGGGAAGAATGGAGTAGGGAGAAAACAGAATCCTTGAGCCAAAGCTAAGCAGTTGATAAAATTCATCTGAACTCTAAAAGGAGGCTATGTCTGAGGGTGCCATAGTTAACATACACTGATTTTTTAAGGAGTGTTTGGAGGAGTCTAAGGAAGAAACGATGCCTCAGTTTGTATAATAGAACTTCTTAGTGATGGAAATCTAATCTGCACTTTCCAATACAGTAGGCACTAAGTACATGTGGCTACTCAACATAGAAAATACCTAAGTGCAACAGAAAAACAGAATTCTGAACTTATTTAATATTAACTGTTTCAACTTTGCATTTATATGGCTTATATTTGCATGTAAATTAGCTACTCTCCAACCCTTCCTCTTCTTCTCTCACTATTAATTTGTTGTCTTCTAAGAAAGCAACATGGACAGGGGAATTTCAGGAAATCTTCACACGGAAAAGAGCCTGGTCTTTCTCTCCTCTGATTATTTTACACAGCTTCAGAATGTGAAGCCCATTTTAGCCTCCCTGGGGAAGTGTGGTTTTACATCAGCTATGCCTGCATAAAATTAATGATATTCTGTTACACTTTCAGTAGAGTTCTGGTTTGCATGTTGAATTATATGGTGGTCCTGATCAACTGGTACCGAAGATTTCAGATGTATTGCACAAGATATAGTTACAAAAATATGTAACATAAAATAAAGGCAGCCTCAAAACTTTTGGTGAAATTTTCACTAAAAGATTTTTTTTTTTTTTGAGACAGGGTCTCACTTTGCAGTTCAAGCTGGCCCTGAGCTCACTATGTAGCCCAGGCAAGCCTCGAACTCAGCAATCCTCCTGTCTCTGCCTCTCGAGTGCTGGGATTACAGGCATGAGCCACCATGCCTGGCACTTAAAAGTTTTTAAACAATAAAAAATTACATACAAAATTAATTATATTTATTAAATGATAAACTAAAATTACAGTATAAAGTTGATGATTAAAACTAAGTAGCTAAGTTTGTCAGGTTCTCTTTTTTTAATTTAATTGAATTATTTATTAGTACAATTTATATACATCTCACAATCACATATAACATTGGGGAATTTGTACCAGTATATGACACAAGTTAATTCTCATTTTTACCCATATCCCTGCCCTCCCACACCTCCCCACCCCCTTTATACATACTCTTTTATTTTCTTTCTGAATCATATATATTCCTTCCTCTCATTACATTCCCACACCAAATTTCCTATGGAAATTTCCCACTCTATAAAAGCTGTCATACTTTCTAGTCTCTTTAGTGATGTCAGTTAATTGTTTTTCATTAATTCTTGTTTGCCTTCCTTTTCTTGTAAATAACTTATTAACCACCCACCATTTCTTCTCTGACTGATTAAATGGTATAAACACCAAGAAAAGAACATGAAAGACATAAATGCCAAAAATCTTTTGAAATGTGAAAATACACTTAATACATAGGGTATGTTTATGACTTCCACTGACATACTTAAGGAGCATCTACTTAAATAATATCAATAATTAACTAGGACTGCTAGAAAAAAAAATTTCTTTCTTCTTTTTTTCTTTTTCTTTTTTCTTCTGTAGTCCATTTTGCTAAGCCCTAGCTCAGGCAAAAGGCACTCCACCAGACTTAATAAATCTGCCAGTGTCACATATAGCTTGAAAAAAATGAGATGGCTCAGAGCCTTGGAACAGGGTTTGTAGTATATAGTAGGAAATAGTAAAATGAAAGATCTGAGGCTATGCCTCAGTTTCCCAGGATAATCTTATCTACATTATTTGTTGTTCTTTCTGCATACTGAACATGGGTGACATTTTTCACAGTGAGAGAAAACAATTTTCAGTAAAGTACTTGTGATCTATGCTACCTGAATGTATTTCTCCCCATCTAAGAGAAAGTTGAATTTAACAGTTACAAAGGACAGGATAGTTGTCATGTAGACATACTATTTGAAGAAGCCTGCATTAACACAAAAACAGTTAGTTATACTTGCTTCCAAATTATAATGATGGAACAAATAATGAAAGTGTAAAAAAGTGGCAAACAATTTAATTCACTACTGCATACCCTGGGAGTTCCATCTACTCATAAGTCAAAAGATATGATCTTGAGATAAAAGGTTTTGGCAAACTGATGGATACTATTCCAAGTAACAACCAGAATGGAAGTTATTTTCCTATAAAAATCCTCATAATACAAAACTTCAGACACCCTGCTTTCCTCCTGGACACAAGCTACTTGTTGAGCCAAATAATTTGTTTATGTATTTTTCAGAATTTTGACAAAGCAAATAGACACAGAAGCAACTCCAACAGATCACAGATTAATGAAAAGCATTCAAGTCTGAAATGCTGGGCTTAAGCAGAGAATGTGTGAATTCTCTGCTCTCACACAAGATCTGCTACAGATTTGTCCGAACTGAACATTGATGACAGGCCCAGGACAGGATCAGTGTGCCATTCAGGCGCGAGGACACTTGGGGGAAAAAAAAAAAACTGTCTAGAAGTAGACCAGCCACTTCAGTGACTTATTCTTGAACGTCACTTTCTCTAGTGCCCTTGAATGAAGAAATTAGGAATTCTTTTTAATCCTAATTTCAGTGGTGACCATAAACTCCTTAGAATCGGCATAAGGACTTAAACTAATACTTTGGATTTTCAGAGATGATTTTAGGTTGTTTCTGCCTACCCAGACAACGAATTCAGTAGTCAGGGTGAGACCGAGCAGTTCAGGGAACTCTGCTAACTCCCTTTGGGCTTTAGAATGTGATTATTCGGTGTCCCAACACCTGCCTGTGTCATGAAATTGTAGCCTCTGCACAGTGAGGTTACTGAAATCAGTCCAGCCTAAGAACGGACATAAGGGCTTCTGTTACTGATACTGATGGTGGCTTATTTCTCCTTTATAGATTATTCAATTTTGACTCTGTGACGCTTCTGAGTTTACTGCTCGGGTCCCCCCATGAAATGCATCCCACAATTGGTTCTGCAATCCATGAATGTATGTATGAATATATGCATTTATCTTTTCTCTGTAAAGACATGTTCTTCTCCCACTCGGTACAGATACGCAGCATTTTGTATAGCCTGGTTTCAGAGCTTATGCCAACTTCAATGCAAAACATATTTCCAATAAACAAAGGAAGAAGAATATAGCATCTAACATAAGACTTGGGAGAAAAAGTCTGAAGGAAAAGGTATGATGAAAAGTTAACAAAGGTGCTCTGCACAGCATCATGCAGTGTATGAATCAATAGAACATTTAAATAATCATGACTAATGCTTTTTAGTTACTGGATAAGAGAACATACTAAGAGCACCTGTAGTCCAATTAAACCAGAAGTTATTTGCCACTATAAGAGAGAGATAACAAAGACAGTATGAAGTTTCAAGGAAATGAGAGACTGTAATTGAAGATTCAAATATGGTTCAGAGCTAATCCCAAAGCATGGTAGAATTTTGACAGGTCGACATTCAGTCGAGCAGTATTTCATGTGAAGAGAATAACATCTCAGAGATGGGAAAGTACAGGCAATGTCAAGTTGTCAGGTTGCACTAAAGCATGGAAATAAATTACAGAAGAGGTGAAATACGAATTGCAAAGGTATATTGAGAACTAGGGTAAGAAAGCCATTGGCTTCTATGGTTATATTCATAGATTTATTTACTGAGAAATAGGAATCATTCTTTGCTTGATGTTCGATGATGACCATTCAAATGCATTTGGATAGTTTCTGATAATGAGGTACAGAGTAGATAAAGAGAAAGAAGACAGGCAGAGGGTGTAGCTCATGGTAAAGTGGTTGCCTCCCATTCACAACACTTTCATTTCATCCCAACACCACAGAAGGAAAGAAAATGAGTAAGGGTGGTCTGGAGCACAGATTTGAATGTCAGCCTTCATCAGTTAAAAAATAAATAATAACCCGAACATGACACCTTCTCTTCAAATATTTGATGTGACCCAATGTTTCAGGGACTCTGTTGCTATTTTAGTAATTGATATTGGTTGAAAAGAGGATAACAGAAAAGTTATGGCCATTAGCAATATGGAAGGGGAAGAGAATGAGACAAATAGTAATAGATGAGGCCAGCATTTGTTTGATTTACAGAATAAAAGGGTGGTTGCTAAACTTAACAGGAGAAAGCTAAGCTTTAAGAAATGGTAATATATTTAGTCTATATCAGAGACATCATTCTATTTTAAATACTAATAGTTAAAACTCTGCAATTTTAAAATCACTTATCAACACAAACCTCTTTGACTTTCAAAGAACATTTAAAAATATTTCCTTGGCTGAATGTGTAACCAAATGGTACAAAGTTCACCTACCATGCATGATGCCTGGATTTATATATCTGGTACTACCAGGAAAGAAAGAGAAAGAAAGAAAGAGAGAGAGAAAGAGAGAGAGA
>PVIC010051077.1:0-12600 GCA_004025085.1 Thryonomys swinderianus
GTAGATTTCCCACTTAACTGAACAAAAGGATACGAAGCTTCATGAGCTATAAACAAAACAGAACCAAAATCATAAACATCTTTTTCATGTCTGTTTTTTTTTGTTTGTTTGTTTTTTTTGAAACAGAGTCTCGCTTTGTAGTTCAGGCTGGCTCTGAGCTCACTATGTAGCCCAGGCAAGCTACTGCAAACTCAGCTATCCTCCTGTCTCTGACTCCTGAGTGCTGGTATTACAGGCATGAGCCACCACACCTGGCACTGTGGTATGTGGTACTGATTGCTGGTGGGCATGAGTCTCCACACCCAGCATTCTATGTGGTTACCAGATTGAACTCAGGACCTTGCACTTGCGAGGCAGGCGCCGGAACCACTGGGCTAAATCTCTGGCCCCTCATGTCTGTTTTAATCAGGTCAACCTTTCACTAAGCTAATTATTAGAAATTGCATGCACCTATGATTAACAAATATGCATATGCAACATCTTGGAACAAAAGCCAAATCTTCCACGTTTCCTGAGCAACCCTCTGAAATGCAAAACCTTCTTTTGGGAGTAACACTGTAAGCAGGTGTCTCCTCCGCCTTCTGATGGTGAACTCTTACCCGACCCCCCCCCCACCCCCCACCAAGGCGGGATCTGTCAGTCTTCTTGCTTGACTGACTTGAGTCAGGTCATGAATAAGATATTAGCATAGACTTTCAAGTCAAGTACATCTCTATTGATCTTTCATTTTCCACTGGTCTGAAATGAGCCTAATCATATGGTCCCTCTCGCCATACATTTCCACACCTGTTCAATGGTTATAATAACACCACTTCTAAAAATTGGTATAAATGAGCTCCAAAATGTCTACAAGGATTAAAAAGTGAAACTTTTCTTTTACTCTGGTGTAGAGTGAACCCCAGAGCTTAAAACATAAATATTTTATATTTAGATTGTGAATCCTTTTTCAGTACAGTAAAAATAGTTTCAGTTCTTGCCACATATTACTCACATCTAGTTTAAATACAGGACATGAAAGAATGACAGAGAACACAGTGGGTCTTTCTCCAAGGATATTTTTTGGCTTGCTTTCAAGTTCTGCATACTCTAGGGCTTTCACCACCATCGCAACTCAAGTTAAAGATGTCTCAGGACAACTACTGCAAAAAATGGTAGTGTTAACACTCAGAGGAGTTGGGCTGATTGTCAGTTCTGACATTTGCTTGTGGAACCACAAATGGACCTTGTTACCCAGGCAGCAGGTAAGGGCTGAAGCCAAGGAGGAGTATCTGACTTTGCCTGTTAGAGTCTGAGTGGTGCACACTCCTATCAAAGTCTTGATTTGAACATGTTTTTAAAAAACATTTAAATATTTAAATAGGGTTTTTCCAGAAATCTACACAAAGAGAATGAAGAAGATATTGATTATCTCTTTGTTTTTTTTCTCTAGATTGAACCCAAAGGGCCTACCGCATAAACATATACTTTGAGCAGATTTGCTTTGTGTCTCTTATCAAGAGTGGTTTAAACACAAAAAATATGAATTTGAAAACTAGAAGAGGAATAGATTAGTCTAAGCCCTCAGCTTTGTTTCTATTTTAATTTGAGACAAGGTCTGGCTCAGTACCCTAGGATGGCCTTAAATGTGTGCTCCTCCTGCCTCGCCATCCCGAATAGCTGACCTAGCATGTCAGAGTCATACTTATCTTTCTATAATATGGAGAGGTAATAATGTTTTACCTGTTTGTGTGTGTGTGTGATTTAAACAAAAATTGATACTAATCATGATCAATTGCAGTGCCTACCATAAGAAAACAAACACAGGAACCAAAGATCATTGGAAAGGTATCTAAGGTGTACTGAAGAAGTTCAAAAGTGGTGGAGGAATTGCTTCACTTGAATTGAAGATTGTGTCACCTACCTGACACATGCTGGTGCCATTAGAAGTTCCTTTAGAGTGAGCAGTATTGAGAAGGAAGGAGAATATGCATAGAATCCTCTGAATATTTTGAAAGTGGGAGAAAGCAGAGAGAGTGTGTGTGCATAGCCATACACTTTACAGTCATAGTATCACTGGAGTATCAATGCTATCTTATCTTTTTATTTTGTGCTCTCTATTCCCTTCCAAACAACTCCAAAGTAGGTGAGAAAGATTTCCCTGTGGGCCAGACTGGGTCAAAAGCATGGGGAATATTGTGTAGTGAATCCCAGCAAGAAGGGACCTGGGCACCATTAAACAGCTCTCTATCCCACAGCATTCCCATGACAAAGGCAAGACTGGAAGGCCCTGGAATTTCCATTTACTTGTGGGCCAGATTGGGTCAGAAGAGTGGGGAAGAGCCTCCAGAGACACCAGCTACTTGTCTGTGGACACTGAATAAGTTCAGTGGCTGCACTGGAACCTAGACAGAAACCTGAAATGAGTTCCTTTGTCCAGTCCATTGCATCAGAAAAACACTCACTGGAAGAGTGAGGGATTCCTGTTGACTACAGCCATTGGTAAGTTGGTGGAGTCAGTACCACCTGCAAGATCCTGGACTTTTGCAGAGTTCAAGCTGGCAGGAATTCATTGAGCTCACCTCAGGCATTATTTTCAGAACCTAGACAAGGAGTGACAGCTGTCTCCCTGTAAATAATCCACCTTGATGTGTGTGATACTACCCATACCATCTGTAGTAGACAGCAGATCCGTACCATGAAGGGCCATTTCAGTGTTTTTAGCTTTGTTTTGTTGTTGTATTGTTGTTGTGATTATTCTTTTTATTTCTTTTTTCTGACTTAACTTTCTTTTATCATTTCTCTATTCTGTTGTTGCCAGATCTGTCCAATTTTGGTGTTTTTCTCCTCTCAACTGCTCTTATTTTTACAGAAGAGGAAAAAAAAAAAAAAACCTCTCCTGCTAGCCTGCTGCTGCTAGATACCCCTATACTCCTCTTATTTCCTTCATCCTTTCCTGCCCTCCAGTCAGAATCAGTACTTAGAAGTTAATGCATTTCAGTTTTCCCTCATTTCTCTTCTTTCTATAATACTATAGGAGGGTGAACAAAGTTTCTAGTGATCCTGCAGTTCTTAGTTGGTTATGTCATATATTTTCCCCTTTTGTCTCTTTTGTCCTCTGGCATCTATAAGGTCCCTGAGATCAATGTGTTCTCCATAGATTCTTTAACCCTATTTCTAATATCTCCCTCTCCTTCTGCCTTTCTAACTTCCAAACTCTTCAATGACCTTTTATTCCCAAAGGGCAGTGCTGCTATATTGGAGGAGCTGTATGTTGTTAGCACATTTCTGGTTAGTTCTAAACTTTGGAATATAGTCACAGATGTAACTCGTGAGGTTAGAGATATTAGGATAGTAATTGCCAAAGCCTGTCATTTCTGTGCTGTGTTCGATACTGCTGATGATACCAATTGTATTATGTCAACCAAGATGATGTGCTTGTTCTGTTAAAATACCCCCATTTTGTGCCAGAACTGAGATTACTTAAGGGTCATTACAGATTCAAGGAGGACAACCCAGGAAGTAGCCATCTTCCAAATAATTGGCAGCAAGAGATTTGCAACAAACATTACCCAGACAGCAGATAAGAAATTAAACCCAAAACATGAAAAACAACAAAGGAATAGAAATGAGAAGAAATTTAAAAGCCCAGATACAAAGATCATCACTACAGGGGAAACTAGGAAAAAGGGAAATGGAGCAAACTGACGTTCAATCACCAGGATTCTAAGAAGGTAAACAAAAGAAGATCTGGTAAAATGGAAATCAGAGATAATCTCTGAAAAAAAAAAAAAGAAAAAAAAAACAGGTGAGAAAAAAATTCAGAAAAGGCAATGAAAAAACAATCAAATGATCTAAGACTGAGATGAAGGGTTATGGGTCTGTCTTCCCAGAATTTCTTCGCTAAACTGGAAACTCAGTCTTCATATAAAGCAGCATTAAAATGAATTTAACATTAATATAGAATCTGCCAGGCATGGTGACTCACGCCTGTCATCCCAGCACTCAGGGGCAGAGGCAGGCAGATTGCTGTGTTCAGGCTTGCCTGGGCTACATAGTGAGCTCAGGACCAGCCTGAACTAGAAAGCCAGACCCTGTCTCAGAAAAAAAAAATTAATATAGAATTTTTTTCTGATATTTCACATTCAAAATGAACTAGTAATTGTGAAAGTGATTAAATGAAAGAGGGAATATGCCTTTGGATAAAGGGATGGGAAGCTCATCATTGGATGGAAAATATTTAGCAAAATCGTGATCTGATTCAGTAGACATCGGAGGTCCTGTTGTCTATTTTGTGATTTCAACACCGAGAGTGGAACATAGTAAATTGTACTAGATCAAAACATACCTTAGGAGTAGACATTAGTTGTTTTCAACAGAGCGGTCATGGAAAAAGCTACTTTTGTTTTGCTTTGTTTATAAATGTGGAGGATGACAGGTCAAAACAGTTAAGAGAGGCCAGGCATGGTGGCTCACACCTGTAATTCCAGCACTTGGGAGGCAGAGGCAGGAGGATTGCTTAGTTCGAGGCTTGTCTGGGCTACATAGTGAGCTCAGGGCCAGCCCGAACTACAAAGCGAGACCCTGTCTCAAAAAACAAACAAACAATAACAAAAACAGTTAAGAGGCATTATTTATACTGATCAAAGATCCTCAATCAGAAACAACTGCACTTAACTTTACCTCAGTAGTTAACACACTTTCTTAGCTGGCAGTGACCAGTACTACAAGTTATGGTTTTCTGGTGAGAACAGTCCTACTAAAAATGTACACAGGATTTATTGTTGGTTGATTTTGTAATAGCAACCATTCTTTGTGGAGCGAGATGAAATCTCAGTATTGTTTTCATTTGCATCTCACGAATGACCAGTGATGCTGAAAACACTGAAATTTCATCTCACTCCACAAAGAATGACCGCTGTTACAAAATCAACCAACAATAAATGCTGGTGAGGCTGTGGGGAGAAAGGAACCCTTCTCCACTGTTGGTGGGATTGCAGACTTGTACAACCATTGTGGAGATCTCTGTGGAGATTTCTCAGAAAACTAGGACTAGGGGTCTTATTTGACCCTGCTATCCCCCTGCTAGGAATATACACAAAAGACTTTTAAAAATCACATTGGAAAGACAGATGTTCACCCTTGCTCATAGCAGCTCAGTTTGTGATAGCTCAGTCTTGGAAACAACCCAAATGCCCATCAACTGGACAGTGGATAAAGACGATGTGTTTTTTTTAAATATAAAAAGGAGTATTATTCTGCCATAAAGAATGACAAGATTGATTCATTTATGTGCAAATGGATGCACTTGGAGGACTCGCTAATGAGTGAAATCAATAGATCACAGATAGGCAAATACCGGATCTTCTCGTTGATATGAGCACCTGTAGATGCAAATGAACTCTAGAAAGTATGATAGTCTTTGTAGAATGGGAAATTTCCAAAGGAAATTTGGTGTGGGGATATAAGGAGGGGAAGGAATAAATATGATTCTGAAAGAAAATAAAAGAGCATGTTTATAGGGGGTGGGGAGGTGTGAGTGGGTGGGGATATGGGTAAAAATGAGAATAGACTGTGTCATATATTGGTGCAAACTCCCCAGTGTTATGTGTGATTGTAGGATATATATATATATATATATATATATATATATATATATATATAGTACCAATAAAGAATTCAATTAAAAAATGTGCACAGGATAAAAGACTATGGAAGACATCACTTACTTTCATACAAAGGGTATGGAAATCTAAGGAGGAAGACTCTAAATTCTTAAGAAAGCTAGGAAAGCCGCTGAAATATCTTTCCATTTCAACTCACAGGCCACATGGGTGCCTACTGCTTTTGTGAATAACCTGGATCCCTTCACTGAGATTTAATGCATTTGCTTGAAGTGTTTTTTTTTGTTTTGTTTTGTTTTGTTTTTGAGACAGGGTCTCACTTTGTAGTTCAGGCTGGCTCTGAGCTCACTATGTAGTCCAGGCAAGCCTGGAACTCAGCAATCCTCCTGTCTCTGCCTCCCCAGTGCCAGGATGACAGGCGTGAGCCACCACACCCAGCACTGTGGTCTGTGTTTTTGATTGCTGGTGGGCATGAGCCACCATGCCCAGCATTGTATGTGGTTACCAGGATCGAACTCAGGATCTTGCGTTTGTGAGGCAGGTGCTGGAACCACTGAGCTAAATCTCCTGCCCAGTATTTTTTTTTTTCTTGTTTTGGGAAGATGCTAGTGGATTACAAAGTAGGAGTTGAGAAGTGGTCTCCTCAAGCTCAAGTGACAGTCAGAATGTTTCCCTCTTTCCCATCTCCACCCCATGTTCTACTTGTTATTTCATAAAATATTCGTGTTTGTGGCAAAATTTGCCCTGATGTGATTCAACACAAAATGACTAGAGCTGTGTAGGGAGAGGAGGGGTGATATCTGCCTACTTGTATTAGAAGCTAATGATATTTATTAATTATCCTAATATCTGTGGGGGAACAGTGTGATTTCTTTATTTCCCCATAAAAGAAAGATTTGATTTATTTCAGTGTGACAAAACAGGCTTGCTTCAAGGCTAAAATTCTGTATTTCTCTACTTTCAGAACTCACAGGCCCTGTAACATTGCCTTTATTTTAATTAAGTATCTTTGGTTTCTGGTTTTTATTGGTTATATCAGAAGCAACTATAAATCCTCTATAAATGCTCTATAAATCCTGTTATTATTTTGGTCCAACTCAAATCACAGTCTTGGTTTTTCAAGTCATTTACAAACCATGTCCAACTGTACAGTTATTGCCTTTCTAAATGTGGTTGTTTTTACTATTTTGAAACAGGGTCCATGTCATCCAGGCAGGTATGAAATTTGTGATCTTCCTGCCTCAGTTGTCACACTTCTAGCCCCCTTTATACTTTTATTCAAAGAAAGCTTGTTGATTATATCCCATAAAATTGGAATTGGGGCTGTGGCTAATGTATAAGAAGTTGCCAGGGCTTGAAGTCCTCGGGTCCAGATACTCTGATAGCGGCTTGGACAAGTGGAACTTGAGAGCTGGCTGAAGCATGGACCAACTCTGGAAGATTCTGATACAACTCTGGGGCACATTTTTTTTTTCTTTTTGGAGACAGGGTCTCGCTTTGTAGTTCAGGCTGGCCCTGAGCTCACTATGGTGCCCAGGCAAGCCGCCGCGAACTCAGCCATCCTCCCGTCTCTGCCTCCCGAGTGCTGGGTCTGGGGCACATTTTTGAATCCCAAACATGATATACTCGTCCTAATCTTCTAAAATGGCTGCCTCTCTCTGGAATGTTCTACTTCCTGACTGTTTTCACTTTCTGGCAAAGCTCTCATATTTAGGGGTTCCTTTAAAATCTCTCCTTTTCTGGAAGCTGTCACTGACATCCCTTTCCATTCCATACACTCCTGTGCCACAACTTACTCACAAATCTGCTCTGTGAAAAGCCTATCGGATTTGCATATTGTGTGTGTGGTAGTGTCTGCAAGGAGGTGATAAATGTTTTCGTGGCCAGAACCATTCTTGGCATATAAGATTTCAGTAACACTTTTGGACAAACATTTTAAGGATAATTTAGAAAACTACTATATCCATTTAGAACAGCCAAATTTTGAGTCAGGTAAACTTTAAAGTCCTTCCTTGTTTGCATGTTTTCAATGGATTCCACAAGGTAACTTTCCACAGATTAACTGCCTAAATTTTGTTTCCCAGTTTTGACATGTGCCCTTCCAATGGCCGTTCTTTCTGTATTAACACTGCATTACCTATTAGCTAGGGTTGAAAATTAATAATTAGAGAAAGAGAAAAACACAAACAAGAACAACCAAAAGTATTTGTATTCAATCATGCTATGAGGAAATTGAGATAGAAAGAAACTAAGACATTTATCTACTCATAAATAGTAACAGAAATGTTAAATCACCTATTAACTGTGGTTAATTTACAGCAGTACACTATTTTGATTGTAATTTGGTAGATATATAAATTATTTTTCCTAGAATATCTGATGAAAAAGAACATATTACTAATCTCTGGAAATCACAGGTTCATGTCCATAATATCTAGTACATGTAAATACTCTCACTGTTTTATTTTAATTTCTGACAGTGAATCTGAAAGTGGTCAGAATAAATTACTTTGGTTGTGACCAGGTCTATCCATTTTAATATGATATTCTCTGTTCAGTGTTATTAAAGTCAGACTGAGAATAACATTGTTTGAGACTTATCTTTGGCAGTGGAGATAGTGAGGAAATGTTTCCAAGAGAACCCAGACATTGCAAAAGTCATTCATGAAAAAGGACAGGAAGATTGAAAGGCAGATGTGTTGGGATGTGAATCTGTGACATCAGCCTGGAGACTTTTGCGGAATTTTAACTGAGAAATTAACCAAGCCGTAGTAAAAAACAAAACAAAACAGTAAAACACATCTGTTTATGGTTATGAAGGTCTCCATAATATATGAATGTCAAGTATCAAAATGGCAAAGGACTAAAAGTAAGACTATTAAATACAGTTTCTGATTCAGCAATATACATGATATATTCACGAATATACATAGGTATTTTTGGAGCAAACCTGTGCAGAGAAAGAGTTTTGAATTTATTCAATAAATATTTTATCAAGGTTCCATTTTATGTCGCAGACCGTGTACTAGACTGCGCTGATTTATACATGCACACACAAGTTTGTGGACTTCTCCACACCCCAGAGAAAACACAACTTTTCCTCATTCAAATGCAAAACACTTTTGAGTCTGTGTATGTCTCTTCTGGGAAAACACACCTGATACTTGAACTCTGATTAGACCTTCCTGCCTTCACTGTATCTCTTAGATTAACTCCTTTCTAGAAAGGCTGTAACTGACAAGGCTTTAGCTCACATTGAAATGATGAAGCACTTTAATCAAAATGAGAGTGTAAGGTGAATTGAGTAACATCACTTCTGTCATTTAATGGACTGAAGATCTAAAAAGTAAGACAGTCTTAAAACCCTCAAAGGAAACTTGTTGTTTGACTGAGGTGAAGAATCAGACCTCTCCCCTTCAGAGCAGCTATGTCTCTACTGAGATGGTTGGATATAACCAACAGTTCTTCAAACTGGACCTTACATATATGTGTGCCTTCCTCACTTCCTGTAATTCACTTTGTTCGAAGTCAACTAATTCCTTTTTCCAATCTTTATCAAACTGACCCAAGGCATAGATAAATTTTGATGAGCTCTGAGCAGAAAACTATGAATAATCTTTCTGCTTAATTGATTTGAATATTCTTTATGCCATTGAATTGCTGTCATATTGCTAATTATTGATATTTCATAATATTATTACTCAAAGGCAAATCAAAATAGTTGTTATTCATAAAATGGTTATTCAAGAAATATCCATGTTTGTTTTGCATATAAATAAAGCAAGTATTGATTTTTATCAGGAACCATACTTAACTGCATCCCAAGGAAATTGAAAGATTCAATAAGAATCATGCACAAGGCCAGGCGTAGTGGCTCACGCCTGTCATCCCAGCACTCGGGAGGCAGAGGCAGGAGGATTGCTGAGTTCGAGGCTTGCCTGGGCTACATAGTGAGCTCAGGGCCAGCCAGAACTACAAAGTGAGACCCCGTGTCAAAAAAAAAAGAATCAAGCACAAGAACAAAACAAAAACAACAAAATAAAACCCCCCTAATCTGACTGATATTACAGCAATTATTTCAGGGGTATCCAGTGATGTGATATTTTAGGAACAGGTGATACACTTATTTCTTCATTCTGTGAGGACAAGAAAGAAAACTTGTTCATATAGTGTACTTTTAATTCTAAAATGGCGTTGTTTTCAACAGTATTTTCCTAGAGCTAAATCTCTTGAACAAGTGTTTTCTTTCCAACATATTCAATGAATTAATTAGACCTGAGGAAACCTGAGAAAATCTCTTCTTTTGAATGTTCATTCCCTATCATTTTAAATTTCTTACCATATATAAATTAATAATGTGCAATTAGAGAATTCTTACAAACACAACTCTTAACTTTTACTGATCATAACTCCCGTTTTACCTAACTGTTGTACAATAAAAGGTACACAGTTATAAAGGCAAGTATCCTATGAGTTCACAAATTATAAACATGATTGTGAAAATATGTGCTTTTCCAAGTCTTCTGATCATAGCGGAGGATACTACCAGTCTTTGTCAGTTACCTCCACGCTGGATCAAAACATCTAGTGCTCAGAAATTAAAGCAAGAGACGTCTACTTGGGCTTACTTTTCCTGGCGCCTTCAGTCCAAGCAGGAAGAGAATGATGGGAGGATTTGGTGGAGGGAAGCTTTTCGTGATACCACAATCGCAGAGCAGAGAGTGAAGGTGGCTGCCCTGGAGGAAGTGTTATGCTTCAGCTTTGTCCCAGGTACTTGCCTCTCCCATACAGGCCCCACCCTCTTATAGAAAATTCATGATTAAATTATTCTCCAAAAGTTCAGTTTCTGAGCAACTGAGGCTTTGGGGAACATACACATGCTAACCATAACAATATGCAAACTACCAGCTTCAACATATCCTCCTTGCTGCGGTAACCGAAAGGATCATAGAATGATCTGAAGGGGAATTATGTGTGTTTGGGCAAAAAAAAAAAAAAAAAAAAAAAAAAAAAGCCCAGGAAACTTTGAACAAAGAAGCTTGTGAAGCTAAATTAGGCAGAACTGAATAGACAAGGAAGAAAAGAATGATTTTCTAAATGGAAGTGATTTCAGTGATGGCAAATTCAGTATCTTCTTAGAATCTGAAAGAGATTTAGATTGATGAGGTCATAGTAAAATGCCTAATACAGAAATCTATGTATAAAGCTTGCTCATTTATTGTAGTAATGCTTTCTGAAAACTTAACTTATTTAGTTAGAAAGTAAGTGCCAGAGAAGACATCCAGCTGTGTTTAAAAGTTCTCTTACTTCTAAAGAATGCTATTGTAGTCACACATTACAACTGCAATCTTTTTCAAACTATGATCAAAATAGAGAAAGTTGGAAGCAAATTTATTGAGAAGTTTAAGATAGTTGGTACTGAGAATAAGAATATGGGAAATTTGTTTATGTTCTTTGAACCATTTAAATAATTTTATTCATTTAATTCTAAAAATTAAAAGACTGAAGTGGAAGATACATTCTACAAATGGATCTTTGGATGGTGCATCATGGAGACAGAGAGATAAATATAAGAAATACAAGAAAGAAAAATAAGAGATATATACTTGTACAAATTGTCAATGTGAGTGTAATCATGATGTGTATATAAAATGTACCTATGTCACAATTAAATACTTTTTAAAAAATTAAAACAGATACTGTAATGTAGTGAAATCGATGTAAGTCAAACTAAACCTTGAGTAGTACAATTGTCTTAAATGTTTTATATGATCTTTGACCTTTAGTTTGGTTTTCAATCTGTATGTATGATGATGAACTATGAATTCCTGTAAGATAAATAAATGAATCAGATTCGGGAAGGAAGTAAAGTGGGATGGAGTGACAGGGGACAAGAAGGAAACAGAAAAATGTTACGTAAATGTACCAATTCTTTTTTTTTTCTTTTTTGTTTTTTGAGACAGGGTCTCGCTTTGTAGTTCAGGCTGGCCCTGAGCTCACTATGGTGCCCAGGCAAGCCACCACGAACTCAGCAATCCTCCTGTCTCTGCCTCCCGAGTGCTGGGATGACAGGCGTGAGCCACCATGTCCGGCATTGTGGTATTGGTGTTGATTGTTGGTGGGCGTGTCTCCAGGCCCAGCATTCTATGTGGTTACCGGGGATAGAACTCAGGACCTTGCACTTGCGAGGCAGGCGCCGGAACCACTGAGCTAACCCTCCGGCCCAATGTACCAATTCTTTACAGTGAATGTAATCAATATATACTGCAAACATGGACTGATAAAAGTTGAGAGAGAGAGAGAGAGAAAGAGAGAGAGAGAGAAGTATGAAAGAAACAATCTGAGAAGGGAAGACAAGATTTTGAATGAAGCTTGTAAATGTAGTGAGAGGAGACCCAGCTGACCCAATCCCTTTATTATTATATGCAGAGAAAGAGAAAGAACCGTACAAAATGAAAGAGGAGGAGGAGTGGAGAGAGAAGAGGGATAGGAGGAGGACAAGGGCACATTTTATGTACCAATGTCTTCTACCACAATGAAGTGCAGGTTTTTATTTCTAAAATATAAGATAGTTTGCTTTTATAATCAGAAAGTTGGCATATTAAGCATTCCCAGTGAGTCTGATAACTAAAACTTATTCTCTGAATTTTTGCAATAAGGTGTATAAATTGCCAACGTTGATTTTGGAAGCCTTAAAGCTAAATGTTAGGAACAACGAGCCCATAATTTGAATGTATATGATAAGGAAAAAGAGGTGGTTGGGCTTAATTGAGCAGAGCAGGAAAAGCAATTAATTTAATTTTTTTTTTTTTTTGAGACAGGGTCTCGCTTTGTAGTTCAGGCTGGCTCTGAGCTCACTATGTAGCCCAGGCAAGCCTGGAACTCAGCAATCCTCCTGTCTCTGCCTCCCGAGTGCTGGGATTACAGGCGTGAGCCACCACGCCCAGCACTGTGGTATGTGGTACTGATTGCTGGTGGGCGTGAGTCTCCATGCCCAGCA
>PVIC010051078.1:0-12565 GCA_004025085.1 Thryonomys swinderianus
CGAGTTTGAGGCCAGCCTGACCTATATAGCGAGACTATCTCAAATAACCAAAAAGCGGGTAGGGTGGTTATGGAGCTGAGTGCGAAGGTCCTGGGTTCAATCCGCAGTCAGGCCATTGCACCTGGATGTGGGTCCACGGCAGGTGTGGGGCGGGGCCTGGTGGCCGCGGCAGGCCTCTTAACCAGCTACTGTCGCCTCCAGCCCTCCTCTCCACGCAGGGCGTCCAGGTGGAACATAACGCAGAACTCCGCGGGATCCGCTTCTCCCGGGCGCTGCAGCGCGACACCTCGGACTATCACCGCGTGCTCACCGCCGCGCTGGAGATGCTGGTGCGCGCCCGCCCGTGTTTGGTGTGAGGGAGGCCAGGGACCAGGGCGAGACCGGGGTCTAGGGGCGGGGCCGGTGGAAGCCTCTCACTGCCGCGCAGACGCCTGCGGCCGGGAGGCGTGGCCAGGCTTTGGGGCGTGGCCAGGGGCGGAGCACACAGGGACAGTTCCAGTGGGAACAGAGTCGCGCAGTACTTGGAGCCGCGTTGACGGCGTCTGGATTTTACGCTTGTGAAGACTTCAGCGCTGTTCTACAGGCACGCGGAGTGCGAGCTGGAGCAGCTGATCTGGAGAACGGGCTGGCGGCGCCTCCATATTGTAAACGTGACCTGGTCGTGGTGGTGTACACCCTTGGTACTAGTACTCTGGGAGGTTGAGGCAGGAGGGTCACAAGTACTAGTCCAGCCTGGGCAATTTAGCAAATTAAATGACTTAGCAAGAAGCTCTTTTAGCAAGACTATAAGGTAGGAGATAGAAAGGACAGGCACCATTATGTGTCACCTGTGTTTTTCTGTCCTGGGCATTTTCTGTCCATGGAGCCCACCACGCTGGGCGTCCTTCTGTGCCTGGCATCTCGCTGACCATGATGTCCTCAAAGTCTGTCCATGCTGTGGCGAGTGTCACAGCTTTGCTCCTTTCCTGGCTGAG
This sequence comes from Thryonomys swinderianus, assembly GCA_004025085.1. Lineage (NCBI taxonomy): Eukaryota > Metazoa > Chordata > Mammalia > Rodentia > Thryonomyidae > Thryonomys > Thryonomys swinderianus. The sequence goes on from PVIC010051078.1 coordinate 975, forward strand.
TAATAATCAAGTGTAGAATTAGCCTTGCTGTGTGTCCATTCCTCCATCTGTGGACTCTGGGATGTTTCCACTCTTAAACTGCCGTGGACATGTGCGTGCATCTCCCTGAGAGTCTGCTTTCAGCTCTTCGGGTTATGCACCCAGAAGTGGGATCCAGTCCTTTTCACAGCTCAGTAATATTCCATTGTCTTGATGGGCCACACAACATTTATCTATTCCTTGGTGGAAAAATATGTTTTCATTTTAAGACAGGGTTTCTCTAAGTCACTAAGTTTTCCAGCCTGGCTTCAAACTTGTGACCATCCTGCCTTAGCTTCCCAGAGTGCTTAACTGCCTTGCATTACCATGTTCCCCTGGAGCAATATTTTTATATGAATAATTTAAAAACATCTCTGTCCTGTCCTATTCATGGCTCTAAGAACTCATTACATTTACTGAGTTTTAGAAGGTAATGTTTTTCTGTAGAACCTACTCTGTGTCCAGCTCCCTCAAGTGTAAGACAGGCTTTTGCCCTTGTGGCAGGAGCCATGCTGTAGGGCTCAGCATTTACTGGAATTGTCTCTGTTGTAGTTTCTAAGTAGTTTCCAGAAGACGGAGTTAGAAACAAGCTGCGTGGGCTGCACAGTGCTCAGTTACAGGTGAGTTGAGGCTCCATACAGGTAAATAGAACTTGATTAACATCAGAGAGATGCCAGAAGATTCTGGAAGATTCCAGAGAATTCTGGAAGATTCTACAAGTTTCTAGATGATTCCAGAATTGTAGAGTCTTCCATTTCCAAGGTACTCTCCTCCTATCTGTAGGGAGGGGAATTCCAGTGTCCTGGTGCATTTCCGGCTTCACTTTCTACTTCGAGCCCTCCAGTCGCTGAGTCTGGACTTGGAGGAAGAATTATTGCAGCAGGGGATCCGGGAGAAGCTGCAAGAAAGCAGCATCTCGCTGGCTGCCTATGGCACCATTGTGTCAGCAGAACTCACAGGTGAGTGGGCAGGAGAGACTGAAAGCCTATGGGGGACTGAAGGTGGAAGCCATCTCAAATTGCATTAAACATCAAGTTTTGTCAGATACCATGGCCACACCTGCAATTCTAGCTACTCAGGAGGCTAGGGCAGAAGGACTGAAAATTAGAGCCCAGCCTGGACGACATAGCAACTTAGTGAGTAAATACAAAGGGCTAGAGATGGGTTCAATGCCTGCTACTCAAAAAGAGGGAGAAAAAAAGAGTTTATGTTCAAGTAATTCTTACTTTATTTAATAATACCCAAAAACACAAAAATAGGGACTGTGTAAAACTTTTTACAGTGTTTGTTGTAATTCTTCGATTTTATATTTTTTTGCAGTGCTGGGATGGAACTCAGGGTTTCACATGCCAGTCAGGTGCTTGCCATACCCCAGTCCTGTGCTACTTTATTATTAGTTCCTATTAATCCCTTACTCTGCCTAATTTATGAATTACACTTTACCACATGTGTGTGTAGGAAAAGAAAAGCTGCTGTGCACATAGATTTTGGTGCTGTCTTTCAGGAACATCCTGAGGGTCTTGGAAGGCATACCCTGAAGATAAAGAGGGGCTCTGTACAGAAAAAATGGGTGTGGCCATGTATCAACAAAATTTTATTGGCAACAACATTGGGCCATGTGTCAATAAAACTTTATTGGCAACCAGTGAGCTATATTTGGCCCACAGGCATTATTTATCATCCTGTGCCATAGAAATGAGTAATTGTAGCTCTACAGTTACATGATGTACTAGGTTTGGTGACACATGCTTGTTCTCTTGCATGGCTGAGGCAGGAAGATTACCATGAGTTTGAGAGCAGCTGGGCTACATAATGTGTTCAAGGCCAGCTGGGACTACATAGACTCTGACTCCATAGAAAATAAAAACATAAATAAAATTGCTCGGTACAATAATTGGAGGTCAGACTATTGTCAGATTAAAGATTTGCCATTTTATCTATGCTATAAGCCCCATGTGGTTGCCTGGTATGGCTGGTGTGGTCAGGGAACAGAGTGTTTCATTTGACTTCATCTGAATTGTTTTAAGATGGATGGCTTGAGATAGGATCTTGGTATGTGATCTAGGCTGGGCTTGAATTTGAGATGCTCCTGCCTCAGCCTCCAGAGGAGCTGGGGTGACAGGTATGCACCTGGCTTTGATTCTGTCTGACTTCAGCTGGAGTTTAGGTGGCTCTGGGGTGGGCAGTGCACCTCCTCCCCTTCCTCTGCCTCTGTCTTGTGGGCCCCCACAGTGAGGCCTGTCTCCTCCATTCCAATTAGGAAGCCAGAAGGGACCAGGGGCCGACAGGGACCTGAAATCAGGTAGGCTTCTCTCTGGCTCGAGCATCAGGCATGGCCAGGTTCCCAGGCCAGTGGCCTGCCGGGTATTGCTGAAAACTTCTTTCCAGAGAATAAAGGAAGGTGCTGGGACTTGTCCACACAGGGGATGATGTTGGGACAGTGCTATTGGTCTGTGATTTATTCTTCTATTTATTGATTATAATTTGCAGTGCTGGGGGTGGAACCCAGGGTTTTGGGTGCCAGGAAAGTAGCTCAGATTGGCCCCATCTCCTCCAGCCCAAGGAGACAAGGTGGCGATCTGGCCTCTTCTCTGTCATCAGGCCCCTGTCCTGAGAACTCCTTCTCCTGCCGCGACAGCCAGTGTGTGACCAAAGTGAACCCTGAGTGTGATGATCTCGCTGACTGCTCCGATGGCTCAGACGAGGAGTTGTGTGGTCAGTGGGTCCCTGGTGGGGCTTGAGCCTGGGCTTCCTGGAGCCAGGTTTGGGGACAGGAGGGGAAACTGTGGAGGGGACAGATGTGTTCAGCAGTATGGGGTAGAAAGTCCTTAAGTGAGAGAACAGAAATCAGGCTTCAAAGGTTGGTTTGGGGGAGAGCTGGGTGTGGGGGTATACACCTGTAAAGCTAGCACTCAGGAGACTGAGGCAGGAGAATTACAGTTTTTTGAGACAGGGTCTCACTTTGTAGTTCAAGCTGGCCCTGAATGCACTATGTAGCCCGAGCTACCCTTGAACTCAGCAGTCCTCCTGTTCCCGCCTCCTGAGTGCTGGGATCAGCCTGGCTCAAAAAGAGAATTTTGAAACTTGCTAAGTATACAGTGAATAAATGTGCACTCTGGTGCTTGGACAGAAAGGATGATAGCTCAGAGAGTCCTCAAACTGTGGACACTGATTTGTGGCCCCCAAGACCACCCTTGGGTCCATGAGTTTAGAAAGCTCTTATGTTTGTGGTTATAACTTCTTTTTTTCCCTAGTACTGGGGATTAAACCTAGTGCCTTCACACTGAGCTCCATCTCCAGCCCTTTATTTTAGTTCATTTTATTTCATTTCATTTCATTTTTTGAGACAAGGTCTCACTTTGTAGTTCAGGCTGGCCCTGAGCTCACTATGTAGCCCAGACAAGCCTCAAACTCAGCAATCCTCCTGCCTCTGCCTTCTGAGTGCTGGGTTTACAGGCGTGAGCCACCACACCCAGTATTGTGGGGTGTGTACTGATTGCTGATGGGCGTGAGTCACCACTCCCAATATCATAGCATCATATGTGGTTACTGGGATTGAACCAGGGACCTTGCGCTTGCTAGGCAGGTACCAGAAACACTGAGCTAAATCTCTGGCCCTATTTTATTTTGATTTTGAGACAAGGTCTCATGCTGTAGTTCAGGCTGGACCTGAGTTTATATGTAGCTCAGGCTAGCCTCAAATTCACAGTGATCCTCTTGCCTCTGCCTCTCCAATGCTGGAATTACAGGTGTGAGTCACCCAACACTGTGGTGGGTCTCTGTAAAAGTACAGGAGATCGAAATTGGGACCTTATGCTTGTTAGGGAGACACCAGAACCACTGAGCTAAATCTCTGGCCCTTTATTCTTTTTTTTTTTTTTTTTGAGACAGGGCCTCGCTTTGTAGTTCAGGCTGGCCCTGAGCACACTATGTAGCCCAGGCAAGACTCAAACTCAGCAGTCCTCCTGCCTCTGCCTCCCAAGTGCTGGGATGACAGGCGTGAGCCACCACGCCTGGCACTGTGGTATGTGGTACTGATGGCTGGTGGGCGTGAGCCACCACGCCCAGCATTGTATGTGGTTACCGGGATAGAACTCACGGCTTTGCGCTTGTGAGGCAGGCACGCTGGAACCACTGAGCTAAATCTCCGGCCCTCTGGGCCTTTATTCTTTGAGACAGGGTCTCTATAAGTAACTAAGTTGTCCAGATGGGGCTGGAACTTGGAGATTCTCCTGTTTAAGCTTCCCAGAGTCCTGGGAGGTCAGGGGCACATCAGGTGAACTTTGGGGGTCCTGGTGAGTAACGCCCGCCCGTGTGTCTTGCAGACTGCGGGCTGCGGCCAGCCTGGAGGGCTGCGGGCCGCATTGTGGGCGGCGCGGAGGCGGCCCCGGGAGAGTTCCCCTGGCAGGTCAGCCTGCGGGAGAACAGCGAACACTTCTGCGGGGCCACTGTCGTGGGTGCCAGGTGGTTGGTGTCTGCTGCCCACTGCTTCAACGAGTGAGTTCTACCAAGCCTGGGTGCCTGGGCCTCAACGCCGCCCTCCTTCACCATTGTCCACCTTCCCTGCTTTCCTGGGGCATCTCTCACCTTCTGTCTCTGAACCTTTGTCCCTCCGTCCCTCTCTCCTTTGCATTGCTGGCGATTAAACCCAGGGCCTTCACACTTAACTACATCCCTAACCCCTTTTAAAAATTTATTTTGAGACAAAGCCTCACCCAATTGCCCAGGCCTGGCTTGAGAAGAAATGCTGGATGGCAGGGGTGCACACCACGCGCACTGGATGCCCCGTTAAATGGTGTAGCCCGGGTCGGGGATTTAGCTCAAGTAGTACTACGCCTATCCAGTACCTCAAAAAAAAAAAAGTGCCCAGGCCCTGCCCCGCGGGCCCCAGCTCACAGCCCGAGTCCTGGCCCCGCCCTTGCCCTGGCCACGCCCCTCTAGCTCCCGCAGCCCCTGAGCCACTGCGCCCTGCAGGTTCCAGGACCCTGCGGAGTGGGAGGTGCACGCGGGCTCTACTGTGCTGAGCGGCGCGGAGGCCGGCGCGGTGCGCATGCGCGTGGCTCGCATCGCCAGGCACCCGCTGTACAACGCGGACTCTGCCGACTTCGACGTGGCTGTGGTGGAGCTGGCGCGACCCCTGCCCCTTGGCCTCCACATCCAGCCCGCCTGCCTCCCGGCCGCCTCGCACGCCTTCCTGCCGGGCAGCAAGTGCCTCATCTCTGGTTGGGGCTACCTCAAGGAGGATGTCCGTGAGCTGCGGGGCGTCCCAGTGCCGGGGGCGGGAGGAGCAGAGGGGGGCGGTGGCGCCGCCTCGGGTCTCCGAGTTTGCCACTTGCTGACTTACTCCTTCATTCATTGATTTTTCTTTTATGGTGTTGGGGATGCTTTGCCAAGTACACCCCCAGCCTGTTTTTAATTTCAAAACGGCTTCACTGAGTCTCTAAGCTGCCTCCCAGAGTGCTGAGATAATAGGCGTGCACCACTACACCTAGCTTTGCTATTACTTGTGCATTACCCAAAATTGATACTTATGGGATTTTTGTAGCAATTCAGGGAAACACGTGGAAAGGTATCTCCAGCAGAGGCTCAAGACCACTATGTACATACTTGTTTTAGCTTATCAAGGACACATGTACTTTATGTTGGTGTGTAGGTCAGTTTCCATCACTGTAACAAAGTACCTGAGATGATCAATTTATAAAGAGCAAAGGTTTAGCTGGCTGTGGTGATGCACATCTGTTACTTCCACATTCTGGTAGGTTGAGGCAGGAGGATCATAAGTTCAAATTCATCCTGGGATATTTACCAATTTAGGGAGACCTTGTCTCAAACAATAAAAAGGCTGGGCCGGGGATTTAGCTCAGTGGTTCTGGCATCTGCCTGGCAAGTGCAAGGTCCCAAATTCGATTTTGGATAACCACATACCATGATGCTGGGTGTCGTGGCTCATGCCTGTAATCCCAGCACTCAGGAGGCAGAGGCAGAAGGATTGCTGTGAGTTCAAGGCTAGCCTGGGGCTACATAATGAGTTTAGGGCCAGCATGAACTACAAAGTAAGACCCTGTCTCAAAAAACAAAACAAGACAATATAATAAGAAGGGCTGGAATTCAACCCCCAGTCTCTCTCTCTCTCTCTCTCTCTCTCTCTCTCTCTCACACACACACACACACACACACACACACAAAATCAACCACAAAGTAGGTTTATGAACTGAGTGGCTGACGAAAGTGGGCTTAGACTGGGTCGGAAACCAACACAGAGTCGAAGTTAAATGACTGTGGGCAGCAGATTTAAGAAAAAGTGTTCTGTGCCAGGTGTGGTGGCACACACCTGTAAGCCCAGCACTTGGGAGGCTCAGGCAGGAAGATCCTAGTGTGAGGCCAGCCTATACTGCACAGCCAGAGCCTGTGTCAAAAAAAAAAGGTTCTGGGAAAATGAGCCTTTCATGAAGGCCCGTGGGATGCAGAGCCAGGCAGGGGTCAGCGGTCAGAGGCCGTGGGTGAGGGGAGACCTGGGGCGAGCATGAGCTCCTGGGGGCAGAAAGAGTCAGTGTGCATATTGTGGGAGGAGTGAAGAGAACATTCTCATTACCCAGAAAATGTATCAGGCTGTCCTGGTCTAGAACATTCTAGATTTACGTTGGCTGATATGGCAGCCATTGCCACTTCGGCCAGCACGAGGGTCTCTGTGAGGGGAGCGATAGAGGACTTGGGGTCTGAGCGCCTGGGAGCAAAGAACTGACATCCCCTGAGGTGGGGAGGATGGCGGAGGAGCGACGGGAGGGGAGACGAGACGAGAGATGATGCCTCTTGCTCGCCCAGGTGAAGAGCATTACTGAGGGCATTTGTGGCAGCTTTATCTTTTGCTGGTGGCCGCTGGCATCCCTGTGTGCAGCTAAGGAAACGGTTTTGGCCGAGAGACTTTCTTCAGCCTCCTGTCCCAGAGTAGCTGCCAGAGTGCTGGTGCTCTCATCCCGCTTTTCTTCCCCCATCTGGGCAGTTGTCAAGCCCGAGGTGCTGCAGAAAGCCACTGTGGAGCTGCTGGACCAGGCCCTGTGTGCCAGCCTGTATGGCCACTCACTCACTGACAGGATGTTATGTGCTGGCTACCTGGACGGGAAGGTGGACTCCTGCCAGGTGAAACGTCTCTTTCTGCCCCATTCACCCCTCCCCATCCCCCCGCGGCGTTTCCTCTGTACAGGGAAAAAAAGCATATAAATTCACTCCTTCATTCATTCATTTCTGGGCTTTTGCCTTGAACGGTATCCCCAGCTTTTTAAACTTTTCGTTTTGAGGCAAGGTCTCAGTGAGTCACTAAGTTGTTCAGGCTGGACTGGAACTTTCTATCCTCCTGCCTGGTGGGTGGGGAAATAAAGAGACTCTGTTTCCTGCACTCAGGTTTTTATATTGAAGGGGAACTTGGAAAGTAATCAGTTTGTGTTTAAGAATGTGAGCGTTGGGCCGGAGGGTTAGCTCAGTGGTTCCGGCGCCTGCCTCTAAAGCACAAGGTCCTGAGTTCGATCCCCGGTAACCACATATAATGCTGGGCGTGGAGACTCACACCCACCAACAATCAACGCCGCATACCACAATGCCGGATGTGGTGGCTCACGCCTGTAATCCCAGCACTCGGGAGGCAGAGACAGGAGGATTGCTGAGTTCGCGGCAGCTTGCCTGGGCACCATAGTGAGCTCAGGGCCAGCCTGAACTACAAAGCGAGACCCTGTCTCATAAAAAAAAAAAAAAAAAAAAAAAGAATGTGAGCATTGGGCTGGAGATTTAGCTCAGTGGTTCCAGCGCCTGCCTCACAAGCGCATGGCCCTGAGTTCGATCCCGGTAACCACAGGTAACCACATACAAATGCTGGGCGTGGAGACTCACACCCACCAGCAATCAATGCCACAATCCACAGTGCCGGGCGTGGTGGCTCACGCCTGTCATCCCAGCACTCGGGAGGCAGAGGCAGGAGGATTGCTGAGTTCGAGGCTTGCCTGGGCTACATAGTGAGCTCAGGGCCAGCCTGAACTACAAAGCGAGACCATCTGAAAAAAAAAAAGAATGTGAGCATTAGGCTAGCCAGGTGGTGCAGTGCTTATCATCCCAGCTGCTCAGGAGGCTGAGGCAGGAGGATCACAAGTTCAAGATCTCCCTGAGCAACTTAGTGCCTTAGTGAGATCCTGTCTCAAAAAAGGGCTGGAGATGGAGCTTGCTGTTTCTAGCGTTCACTCCCCAGTACTACAAAACAAAAAGAACCTAAGCCCTGGTGAGCTGGGTGTGGGGACAAGGACAGCCAGCAAGCATGAGTGAGGGCAGCACAGGTCAAGCAGTGTGGCAGAAGACCGTAGCTGCCAATGAAATGGCTGGAGCTCCACCCAGCAGCCCCACTGTCAGCCTAAACAAATGGTGATATTATCAAAGGTCTACTGGATCATGGAGGGGAAGGGATGAGGTTTATTTGGGTCAAAGTTCAGGCTTCCAACCATAGAGTTAAAAGATATATTAGAGGTTCCACAGTCCAGATGTCTTGTTTTCTTTCCTCCATGGAGGAAGAAACAGGTTCTGGGTGTGGATTGTCAGTCTACCTTTGCTCTTGAGCTCATAGAGGTGCCGAGGTCCCCATGCTGGGCTCCCTCTTTGACCACCTGGCTCTGCTGGGGACCCCCGATCTCCTCTGAGGCTGCCCTCTGTTTTCCAGGGAGACTCGGGAGGCCCCCTGGTCTGTGAGGAACCCTCGGGCAGGTTCTTCCTGGCGGGCATCGTGAGCTGGGGCATTGGCTGCGCAGAGGCCCGGCGCCCAGGGGTCTATGCACGGGTCACCAGGCTGCGGGACTGGATCCAGGAGGTCACTGGCATGGCCAACTCACCTCTGGCCCCCACGGTGGCTCCTGGCCCTTCCACCACCAGCACTACCAAGCTCACCAGCCCCGATACCCCTGCCAAAGCCACGCCTGCCCCCAGTGCTGCACCCCTGGACACTGTCACTGCAGCCAAGCCACAAGGTACCTCCTAGATTGACAGGTGCAAACAAGTGTCCACACCTGTACAGGGCTAGCGATCCAGATTATTACTGGCTTCCCAGGCATTGGAGGGATTGGTGATAGATTATTGATGTCTACTGGTGTAATCAGTGATTGATCACTGATGTCTGTCAGAGGTCAGTGGGAGTTTGGTGATCAGCAAGCATTTAGAGCAAAATTCACACTTCTCAACAATTATAGAATTGTGTAGCATCACCACCAATTTCAGAACATCCTATCACTCCAAAAGGAAGCCTCATCTCCATAAATAGTCACTTGTATCTTCCCCAGCCTCTGGCACTGAGTCCACTTCCTGTCTCTGGAGTCATCTGTCCTGGGCATTTCCTGTCCATTGAGCCCACACTGTGTTTCTTCTGTCTCTGGTATCTCACTAAACATGACCTCCTCAAGGTCCATCCACACTGGCAAATGTCTCAGCTGTGCCCTTTTTCTGGCTGTATAATATTCCAGTATGGGGGTGGACCTTGCTATGTGTCCATCTGTGGACACTGGGGCTGTATCTGTGCTCACCTGCTATAAATTGTGGGTATGGGTGTAGGCTTAGTTACTTTTCTCCTTGCTGAGACAAAATATTTGACACCCAAAATTAAAGGTGGAGCACACATGGTGGGATTTATAATTTTAGCTTTACATTTTTAACATACATGTTTCCAAATGTGTCACCCCCTGCTGTATGACCTTTGAAGTTTCTACATTGTTGTTTTCTCTGTGGAATGGGGTGATTTCCATCTGCAGGTGGAGTGCGGGATACTGGTTTCCGTAAGCAAAGATCCCTGCCATCTTCTTGTCCCCCTACAGAATGTGGGGCCAGGCCTGCCATGGAGAAGCCCATCCGCATCGTGGGTGGGGCTGGGGCCATGTCCGGGGAGGTGCCCTGGCAGGCCAGCCTGAAGGAAGGGACCAGGCACTTCTGCGGAGCCACTGTGGTGGGTGACCGCTGGCTGCTGTCTGCTGCCCACTGCTTCAACCAGTAAGGCCACGAGGGGCTCCCCCCATCAGATCTTCACGCATTCAGAAAGCAGCTACTATTTTTTTTTTTTTTTTTTAGTTTTTTGAGACAGGGTCTCTCGCTTTGTAGTTCAAGCTGGCCCTGAGCTCACTACATAGCCCAGGCAAGCCTGGAACTCAGCAGTACTCCTGCCTCTGCCTCCTGAGTGCTGGGATTACAGGTGTGAGGCACCACACCTGGCACTGTGGTCGGAAGAGAAAGCACCTACTATTGTGGGCATTCAAGCATGCTGGGGCTGCCCTGGACCACTTCCTGTTCCTAGCTGCAGGAGGCTGAGTCACTATAAGCAAGATAGGACAGTCCTGGTTTTGGAGGACACATAGGGCCTAACCAGGGCTGGAGGAGGCTCTATCCCATCATGGTGGACCCTCACTTAGGCAGTGTTCATCTTTGACACTTATAAAGCTACAGGGTCCCGGCAGTTTGAGAGGCTGAGGCAAGAGGATAGCAAATTTGAGCTCAGCCTGGGTAACTTAGTGATTTAGTGAATTGCTGTCTCAAAATAAAAAATAAAACCTTGGGGAGGTGGCCCAGTGGGAAGGCCCTGGCTCCCATCCCTAGTACTGCTATAAATAAATAAGGAAGGAAGGAAGGTGCAGGAGTCTGTGTGACAAGAGAACATGAGCCCCCAGCTGGGGACCCTCCCTGGTGTCCCGGGAGCAGGGATGTGGCTGATGGTGGTGGGCAACGGACTGAGGCCCTGTCTTGGCAGCACACGGGCAGAGCAGGTACAGGCCCACTTGGGCACCGTGTCCCTCCTGGGCATTGGCGGGAGCCCCGTGAAGCTGGGCCTGCGGCGGGTGACACTCCATCCGCGCTACAACCCGGGCACCCTGGACTTCGACGTGGCCGTGCTGGAGCTGGCTAGGCCCCTGGTCTTCAGCAAGTACATCCAGCCCGTCTGCCTCCCATTGGCCATCCAGAAGTTCCCTGTGGGCCGCAAGTGCATGATCTCAGGCTGGGGCAACACACAGGAGGGGAACGGTAAGCAGCCACCACAACCAAAAGGACGATGGCTTTATTCTGCAGGGCCTGGCCTGGGGAGGGGGATGGGCTGCCTTCCCTGAGCCCCAGACCAGCCCATCGCACAGGGGTCTCCGACCTGACCTATCCACAGGCTGTGAACCATCTGCCTCTTATTATCCCAGGGAGGCCACAGGTGGCCTGCTCTTTTGTTTAAATAAAGTTTTATTGGTACATGGCCCACACATTCACTGAGATTATCCACAGCTGCTTTCCTATCTTGCCTGAGTAGTGGGGAAAGTAACTGGCTCATAAAACTCAAAATATTTGGGGAAGGGGCTTGCTGACCTGCGCTACGCCATTCAGACTCCAGCCAAGACAAGTCAGTGCTCCCGGGGAGACCCCAGAGTGGCTTCGTGCGGCTTATGGGGACAGAGAGGAGCCCCGGGGCTCTCCGCTGGGACTCTGGGACCTGCCTCCCCCTTGCTGAGGCTGTGGGCCTGTGTGTGCGCGTCTGCAGGGGAGGGATGGCGGCTCCTCTCAGGGGGATCAGCCCGAGCTGG
>PVIC010051079.1:0-12580 GCA_004025085.1 Thryonomys swinderianus
TAATTAGTGGTCAGCTTGACTGGGAATGCTCACATCTCAGCATCCCACATTAGCAGCGATGATTGGATATTGAAACAAAGGCAAAGGACTATAGTTAGCCAACCTCAGTGTGTCACTGAAAGGCAGACAAATTTAAGATATCTCTAAACTAGCAAAAATCGTTCCAACATAAATGACTACACACATAAGCACAAAACAAATGATAACAACAACAAAAAAGAAAAGACAATGCAACAAAGTACCTTGCCAAACTACTAACCCCACAAACCCTATACAAGGGGCATTGAGGGAGTGGAAAGCAAAAGATACACAACTGCAATATTCTAAAGGATAACAAAGAATATTAGAAACAGATCAGTGAGGCTGTTAAAATGCTCACAGAATATAGAATTAATCAGAAAATAGAAGTATAAAGCAGTCAAGGAACTTCCAGATGAGACTAATGAAAAGTCTGATCTTTAAAAAAAGAAAAATGAAATGAAACCTGAGTCACCAGTTTAGAAATAAACTAAAGCCCATGAAAAGTTTCCATGAGAATTGACCTGTGTCACATACTGGTACAAATTCCCCAATGTTGTGTGTGATTGTGAGCTGTGTATATAATGTACCAATAAAGAATTCAATTAAAAAAAGAAAAGTTTCCAAAGAGATTCAGGGGGTTAAAAACTATGTTGGAAGTATGAGCAGCAGAAGGGGGCAACACGAGTGCAGAGTATCAGAAGTAGACGACAGGGATGTTCTCAAAGACCCCTGAAAAAAAAAGCAGTAAAATGGAATGAAAATAGGCCCAACAGTTGCTAGAAGATACAAGGACTAACATAAAATAAATAGGAGTAAATGAAAAATCAGAAGGCAGCACAAAATGCATAAAAATACACTTACAGAAAAAATAGTAGAAAAACTCCAAGTATTGGGAAATAATTAAACATACAGGTGTATGACAGATATAGGACACAAACAGCCACAATCAGAAGAGAACTTTTGAACTCCCGGTCACATTAGAGTCAAAACAACACAAGTCCAACCACGAGACAAAATCCTAAAAGGTCCTCGAGAACAGTAATGAATCACTTATAAATGTCAATCCCCTAGAATTACACCAGACTTCTCAAAACAGACTTTAAAGGCCAGCAAAGCTTAGGGTGGAGTTCTTCAAGCTCTCAAAGGTAACCATTTTCAACCTAAAATTACATATTCTGCAAGAGTTTCTTTCAAAATTGAAGGAAAAATAAAATATTTCCATGACAAAAGAGCACCTAAAAAAGTTAATAACCCTAAAATTGGCACCATAAAAATTCTAAAGAATATTGTAGAATGAGGCTATGAAGCCAACAATGCACCAAAAATCTAATAAAGTGAATACACCAGGCCAAATGAGCAATTAAACAGAAAGGACAGGTGTGCTGAGTTATCAAACTAAAAGCAAGAACATGAATGAGTCAATACTTTTCCATAATAATTCAAAGTAAGTGTTCATAATTCCCCAACTGAAAGACACAGATAGTAAGGGAAAGATCAAGAAACAAAATGCACAGTCTGCACTATACAAGCAAGACATTTAATACAGAATGAAATACACAGATTAAAAATCTAAGAGTGTAAAAACATATATCATGCAGTGGAAACCTGGAAAACAACAGAAGCAGCTATCTCAATTTTAGACAAAATATATTTTAAGCCAAAACTTGTCAGAACAGACAAAGGAGGTCAACCTATATTGAGTGAGGAAATAATTCAAGAGAACTGAAAAGATAACAATTATTTGGTGTATAATTATATACGCCAAATACCTATGCCCCCAACTTCATTAAACAAACATTCCTGGATATAAAATGCCACACAGAGCCCAACACAACTCTAATGGATCACTACAATACCCCACTGTCACAAACAGAAAAACTAGACAAAAAACAACAACAAAGAAATAGAAGATTTAAACCGGGGATTTAGCTCACGTGGTACTGTGCCTTAGAGCGATGGGGAGATGTAGGACAGCAGGACAATGGGAAAAATTGAGAATCGAGATACATCATATACACATTCTCAATGAAGAATGTGATTATAATGTATACTAAAACATACCAATAACTCAATAAAGGGAGAAAATGGATTTCAGAATCTAAAGAGTATCCAACCCTACAAAAAATAGAATATATATTCTTCTCAGTAGTAAATAAGACTTTTTTGGAAACAGACCATATGATAGGCCATACAGCAAGCATACTTCATTAAGTAAGGAAGAGTCCAAATAATGTCATGTATATTATCAGATCACAATACAATGAAACTAGAAATCAAGGAAAAAAGAATATTTTTCACAATTGCAATAATAAATATTGAGTATAAAGGATGTGAAAGATCTAACCAAGGATGGGAAAGATCTCTACAATGAAAAGTAAAATACTTTGAAAAATGAAGAAAAAAAGAATATCAGAAAATGGAAAGATATTTGGTGCTCCTGGATAGGCAGAAACAATATATTTAAACTGACCATGATCTCAAGACTAATATACAGATTGAATGTAATTTCAGTCAGAATACCAATAGAATTCCTCAAAAAAACAGAAGAAACAATTCTAAAATGCATACAAAACTGGAGGGGACCTGAATAGCAAAAGCAGTCCTGGGCCATGAGGGCAAGGCAGAAGAAATCATAATTCCAGGTTTCGAGTTATACTACAAAGTTGTAGTTTTAGAAAAGCATGGAATTGGAAAAATAAATTAACATACATATACACAGACAGACGTATGCATCACTGCAACAGAGCGCAGCATGAAGAAAGAACCACAAGCACATTTAGCTACCTGAGCCTTGACAAAGGAGTCAAATAGCCACACTGTAGGAAAGACAGAGTCTTTAACAAATGGTGCAGGGGAAGTAGCACTCCACATGCAGAAGACTGAATCTAGACCTACACTTTGCACCATGTATTAAATGAAAATGAATCAAATATCTGGATTATCGAACAGAAAATAGGTAGAACTCTTTAAGACAAAGAAATAGGTAAGGACGTTTCTGAACAGAATCCTAGTTGCGCAAGAGATAATACTAAAAAGCAACAAAGGGAATCGTAGCAAAGCTTCTGAACAGCAGAGGACAAACAGAATGAAGAAACAATCTATAGAATGGGGAAAACATTGCTGCCATCTATTCCACAGACAGTGGACTAATATCTAGAATATATAAAGATAGAAAGTAGATATATAAATATACCTACTCAAAAAAGTAGATCTCCCTGCAAAATAAAATTTGCCAAAGTGCTGTTCTCTGTACTAGTAAATTTCAAGAATTTATTAGTACAGGGAGCTACTGCTTGGGTAACTTTGGTCATTGAGATTGCTACACATGCAGTTTCTGTTTTTTGCCTACTGGCAGCCAGTGTAGGGGGTTTTCTATGATATACAACCTTCTCCAGGGTCCCCAGGTGAGGATAACACCATCTGTGGGGAAAAAAAAAATCATACTATTTGTCTTTTCCTGAAGTATGTTAACAGTTGTTTGGCAAACTCTTTATATTCAGTACGGTCATACTGAATATCACTTTTACTGTTGTTTCATCATTGCTATTTCTTTCTCTCTGTAGTATTTCATGCTCACCTTGGTTACGTCTGAGATGTAATTGTGTTTGCAAACAGGCTAAATATTTTAGAGCTTACTCATGTAATCAGAACTCTATGTTGATTTAAAAACTCAAATCACAGGCCAGAGATTTAGCTCAGTGGTTCTGGCGCCTGCCTTGCAACCACAAGGTCCTGAGTTTGACCCAGGTAACCACATACAATGCTGGGCGTGGTGACTCACGCCCACCAGCAATCAATACCACATACCACAGTGCCGGGCGTGGTGGCTCACGCCTGTCATCCCAGCACTCGGGAGGCAGAGACAGGAGGATTGCTGAGTTTGAGGCTTGCCTGGGCTACCTAATGAGCTCATGACCAGCCTGAACTACAAAGCAAGACCCTGTCTCAAAAAAAAAAAAAAAAAAAAAAAAAAAAAAAAAAAAAAAAAAAAAAAAAAAAAAAAAAAAAAAAAAAAAAAAAAAAAAAAAAAAAAAAAAACTCAAATCACAATGTGATATCAAAACAAAACTTATTGAATATATTCTTATGTGACACTTTAAAGAATTGTCCAGCTTTAATGACAAGGCAAGCAAGCTATAGGATAGAGAATATAAGTTTAAAACAAGAAATAAAACTGTAAGACTGAATAAATAATCACCAGCCCTTTTAGTAATTTTTATCCAAATAAAGCTATCAGCATAGCATTATGTTGTTAATTCTTATTATTGGGTTTATCAGAAAAACTGCCTTTGAATATGTGGACATGTGGTATTCTTAAATGGATAACATTCATGGACAGAAATTTAGAATTATTATCCTACTTCTCTTTCCTTATTACTGATGTGTTGAATATATTTGGAAGATATGTAACTGTATCAAACTGTAACTCATGCTATCATCATGCAGCAATTAAAGGAGCATCTAATGATCTCCCTGGACAGGAAAGCTGAAGTGGAATAAATGAGAGTCTTCTTTTTTAAGAATATTTATGTAAGTCCAAACAAATACAGCAGACCTTAAATAAACAGTCTGGCTGGAGAGACACATGTCTTAGAGACTGCAGATACCTAACGCGCTCTCTCTAGAGCTCTGGAAGCAACAGGAAATGAGAACAAATGAGAAGTAAGCAGTGACTTCCGGTAGGAAGTTTAGCATCTGGATTTCAAACTGCACCAAGGACGAAGATCGAGAGAAGATAGTCATAGGAAACCATGCTCTAACAATGCATTGTTTTATATTTTGACTAATCCACACAGAATAAATCCAACATTAGAAATAAAATTCTAATTTTACTTAAAAAGACTCTTTTTTTCAACTATCAAACTCATATATTCCTGAAAAGTGGATAAAATTTAAATATTGCATAGTTTTTTGTATGATAAAACTTCAGATACAAATTATAGAGCTAAATAAAATATAACAGTGGAAAACGCAGACAGAACTTTTGGAAAAGAGAAAGGGGATGGAAATGGATGATTTCACATATGCTGAGTTGTGAAGGGCCCTTGCAAAACAGGTTACAATCATCACTGCATTAGGAAGAAGAGGAGGAGTCTGTGCGTGGAGATGAGGTCACACATCTTCACCCTCCTGAGGACCGTAACACCCTTATCAAAGGAGTAAGTTCCTTTTTGCAGGAATAAGTTCCAGGGAAATAGAATGAGTTGGCCCAGTTCTCTCTAGCTCACACCCAAAAACTGAGGAAAAAGAAAAATGTTAAAGTCTAGTACATAGAAGAAAAAAGTAATGTATCTAGAAAATACTTGACATTTTTTAACTGTAAATACCAAAGACATACATAATTCAAAGGCATTACTCATCATTAGATATATAAAATATGCTAGAATTTTTTGTTCTGATCTGTGAAATTAATTCAAAACATTTCTAGAGAAAATGACAGAGTGTAGAGACTTCACACCTTGTAGCAAGCAAACTAAATACGTGCACTGAAAAGAAGAATATTTTAACAAAACCTCACTCTTGGGATCAAATACTTGCTTTCAAGTATTTGAATGAAAAACATGTGGAAAAGGGACTAGAGGTTTTCTGTATCACCCCAAAGGATAGAATTAGAACAATAGGTCTTTTTATAGTAGGAAATACTTCACTGTTCAACATAACAAACAATGCTATTACAACTTCAAACTAATGCACAAAAGAACCACAACCTGGCATGAGTGGTGAGATTGACATTACTGAAACTGTCACCTGAATAACAACTATAGGGAGACTGTCTAAGGAGTCGAGACATGGGATGAAGAATATGAGCGAAGCAACTGCATGAAAGTGATGGTGATGTGTTGCACTAAGACCCTTTAACGGCTGTAATGCTAATGAAGAAGGAACTCTTCAGAGCTGTATTTTTTTGCTCAACTTAATTACACAAAGGGGTAAGCTGGAACTCCACTGACACTGGTTAGCTGATCGGCCTAGAAGTATGTCTCTAAAGAAAAGTCCTCTTGCAGTCTACAGGCTGCTGCTGACGAACCAGTAAAGCCTGTTCTCTCTGCAGTGCTGTTTAGCCTGTACCTACACCCGTGAAACCATTTTCTGATCATCTTGCGCAGCCTGTTTGGGCTATTGCTAAACAAGAAACAAGGAAAACTTAATGAAGCATCAGACCCAGTGGGCTAAGGTTCATCGCCTATTTCCTTACTCCAAAAGAAGGTCTAATGTAAAACTTTAAAAATCTCCTATACATATTTTTATAACTTTCAGAAGAAAGGGTATTCTAGATTTTGAGGTTTTCAAGGAACTTAGTTGATACAATATGCTAAGAATTCCTGAGTCAAGTTTAGTGGTATGTTGGAAGGTTTTCACTATCATGTCCATATTTGTTTCTCTTGTGTTTCCTTTTTGCTGCTCTGTTACCTGGCCGTTAGGTAGAGGAAAATGTATAGTTGATCTTTACTATCAATATTGAATGGATCCAGCACCTATTTCCTTGCTGTAGATAATTTATAAATGTTAATTACTAAGAAGGTGGGTTTTAGACTGTTGCATTTTTTCTGAAAGAAGTTTCTTTAGGTAAGAGAAACTGTAGTAGATGCCCCTTCCTGAGCGTGCTCCTATAGTACAAGAGAATTCAGGGACACCAGATACCAAGGAAAGTCAGTCTTATTCTAAGACTGTTTCTCTAGCTTAGCAAGTCAGAGTGGCACATAACAGACGATCGATTGCTAATTCTCAACAGTACTTTCTTAGGAAGGAGAGGATCAAGTGTACAACTGATAAAAGACAGATTTTCATGGCTTCCTTAAGCTTTATTCCAGTTAGCCCAGGTATGGGGCAAAGTCCTAGGTGAATCCTTAGTTGAACATAATACACTTTTTGTCCTGAAGGCACAGAAACATGGGTGTGTCAAACCCACATTTATTCTTGAGAATATCTCTATTGAATGTTATGAAATATTAAACAATGAGTGCTTAACAGGAAAAATATCACAAAAATACAGCATTGCATTTTTAGTATTTATTGAAGGTTTATTAAAAAGCATCAGCATTTTTTTTTTATTTTTGAGACAAGGTCTTGCTTTGTAGTTCAGGCTGGCTCTGAGTTCTCTATGTAGCCCTGGAAAACCTCAAACTCACAGCAATCCTCCTGCCTCTGCCTCCCAAGTGCTGGGAGGACCTGGCGCAGCTACACACATCAGTTTTTGAAATGCTGGAACTCATTTTCATCAAATGTTGCAAGTGCAAGAAATGACTTGAGTTGCTCTGCGTTATTATTATTTTTGCTAATTATTACTTAACGTGTGAATAGAGGGATGGAGGCTCAAATAGGCCAAATCATTGGCAGTGACACTGCTCTGCATGCTACTGCACTAATGGATTATGCATTGTCAAAAGAACTGTACAACACAAGGCTGAGCTCTGTTAGAAACTGTGGCCTTTACCCCTCAATAAAGGGAAACAAAGCTTACGCATTTAGGGGATGAGGGGTGTGAGGTGGGTAGGGGAATGGAAAAAAAATGAGAATTAAATAGTGCCACGTGCTGGTACAAATTCCCAATATTGGGTATGATTGTGACGTGTATATACAAAGTACCAATAAAGATAAAAACAAACTAAAAAAAAAAAAGAAAAGTTATCAAATAATAATAAAAAAGAAATGGTGGCCTTTAAAATATTCCAATATTTGAGCATCAACCAAACAAATATACAACCCCAATGAAAGAGAAATGTACCGAGCAAAAGAGTGTGAAAATTGGGAAGAAATTTGGGAACTCTGCTCTTTCTCCCCTATTTTTCCATAAACTTAAAAGTAAAAATAATCTACCATCAATTTAGACAATAAATATGTTTGGGGTAAGGATTTGGTTTTGAGTAACTGAGCAAATTAAATTCTTAGATTTAACAAATTCTGTGAGAATATCTTAAATCTCTGAACATCAGCATATTAAGATTAATTTGGCCAAGATACAGTTTGGATTTCTTAGAGTCTTTACATTTCTGATACACTGTCAATATTTACTTGGCAAGGAAAGCTTCTTAATGAATCTTTCCTAATTGCAGACATATTGTACTTTTCTGTTTTTCCACACCCATGCTATTTATCAGCTAATGTTTAAAGATATGTGCACATAAAGGAAGAGTTTCATATTTATTAGTAGTATTTATTTGATGAGCCTATGCAGTTTTAATTACATAAATTTCTTATACTAACTGTACTTAAATCAGATTTTGACTCAACTCTATGACCATTTCTATTAAGATAAAGCTTTAAAATATTGTCCCAAGATATACTTTCAGCTACTGTGTATTAAGCAATATCAAACTCAAAAATATTGAAATAATTACATCATTTGTAAATTTAAATCGTAAATTTATCTCAGATATCTTGTTTGCATAATAATTTTTTTTATTATACACCAAATGCCAAGGCATGTGTGTGGAGTATGAAATACAATGATAACTATTACATAGCTCCTACCATTCCTGAGTTCACACTTTTCTGGGTGAAATTAACAAATGCAGTGATAGTTATACTATGATTATTTTTGCAGTGAATGAGTAAGATTTTCTATGAACAAAAATCCTCCTCAATAAATTGCTTTTATTGTCAGACAGGACAAATGAGAGAATTTAAACAGATCAGATACAAAGAATCATCAGGGGTGGAAAAAAGAAAAAGAAAAGGTAAAGGAAGATTATGGCCACTACCATTCTCTAACTTGAGAAAGTGTCACTTTTGACAGGGATAAGGAATTCAGAGGGAAATAACTGACTCTAACACAGATGGAAGAAGAACAATGTGGTAAATTTTGGTGGAATCTCAAGTATATGAAATGAAGATTAAGTTACAGATGTGGAAAACATTCACATGTACAGAAAAGTGATACAGTGAGGATGAATGTAAATGGCAGACTCAACACAAGGTGTGAAGTTAAGAAGTCATGGAACAGAAGCCGGAAGGCATCACCATTTAGAAACTGATACCACACCAGGGACGGTGATGCACCTCTATGATCTCAGCACTCAGGAGGCAGAGACAGGAGAACTGCCCTGAGTTCAGGCTAACATGAGCTACATAGTGAGTTCAGGGCCAGCCTGAACTACAAAGCAAAACCCTGTCTCAAAAAACAAAGAAAAACAAACTGAAAAGAAAAAAGAAAAAAGTGTATATTCCAAATGATTAGCAATGGAGGACCTTGACAAATTTTTTTAAAAGACAGAATATTAGAGGGTATAGAAACAGTACAGAGTTATAAAATTTAAGAAAACGTGTCAAGAAGAGATCAAAATTAGTAGATGCTGAAGAGAAAAAAACAATGGCAAAGGCCACAATGTGTTCACACGCACTTGGACATTGCACAGTGAACACTGTGATCATCTTCAAGAAAAAAGTAAAATGTGCTATTTCCTCTCTTGCCGTCAGAGGCTACCATCCTTCTTTTTAACCATCATTTAATTCATTTGTTCACATATACTTAAAAGTCACATTATGTCCCAACAAATGTAGTTCTTTAAAAAGAGAAAATAGACATTTTCTGGTATTTGAAACATACTAAAGTCAAATAGACAAAAACCTCTACCCTATTCACTCTAAAATTAGAGAAGACATAAAATAAAATAAAATCATGAAAGGAAAAACAAATTTTAGTTTACTGAAGAATGAATGTTATAAATTTGAGATAATGTATGGTTCATCAATAAAAAAATGAATCTCAATATGAGCTCACCATAGTTTAGCAACATGATATATAGACAACTAAATCCCTCAAGGGATTCTCCAATGCTGCTAATATTTTAAATTATTGCATTTCTTTTTTAAAGATTCTTTCTTAGAACTGTCACCTGTCTGCTTATGTTGTCCACATTTCTTGTGAGTTGTTTATTTTGTTCATCATACCCCTTAGCTTCTTAGCTGGAATCACTTTAATTTCCCAATCTGATAATACAATATCATTGGCATATGTTAATCTGGCTCAAATACTTGTGGTCTCTCTTTAAACTGTGTGCATTTCCTTAGCAAGCCTGTTCTTCCATTCTTGCTCTGTAGTTGGATATAATGTTCTGGGTGAAAAGAACTGCTATAAATAAGCCTTTATTAATCTAGTAATATGGGATGGGAAGAGGGAAATGATTCTGTAGTCTTGTAAGTCTCTAAAAAAAATATAATCTCTGTATGATAGTTTTTGTAATATCCAAAAGGAATTTGCTGTGGGAATGTAATGAGGGGAAGGAATAAATATGATTTGGAAAAAAATAAGAGTATGTATATAGGGGGTGGGGAGGGGGTGGGTGGGCAGGGATGTGGGTAAAAATGAGAATTGACCTGTGTCACATATTGGTATAAATTCCCCCAATGTTTTGTGTGATCGTGAGCTGTGTATATAATGTACCAAAAAGGTTTGCTGAATAATGAAAAAAATAATCTGTGCCTTTGTACTGAATTTCACAAGTAGGTACTTGGAAATGTTTGGCATTTTGCTTTTCATACCTGTAGGTGGTACAGGATGGCCACGGTGGACTGGAGTTGAGTCTTCCTCCTTCTCTCAGTCATTTGTGTTCCAGAGGAAGCCCAGCAGGTTAAACTGCTGCTAGTACAGTTTCTCTAATGTGCTGGATCTGTTACAAAGAGAATCCTGCAGGATGTTTAAAAAATAGCTTCGTTTTTCCTCCCCTTCCCGGAAGTAGAAGGGAATTCTTTTTTTTTTTTTTCCTGATGCTGTGAACACCGTGCTGGAGCACAAAGTTAAATCTCTTAAAGTATGGGGCTCTCCTGTACACCTCTAAGTGTCTTCGGCTCCCGTGCTTGTCTATACGTATCCTCTAGCGATTCATACGTTAGCGCTTAGGCTTTCCTACCCCGCGAACATTGCTGCTACTAGGTTTCTACTCCTGCGAACTGTGTGGTCCGTTCCATTTGCTGTCTCTCCACTGATCTTCTGGAGGTTGGCAGTGGTTTCCCACGTGACCTCACTTTACCTCTGTTCTAAGAAGAATTTGATTTCAATCACTTTATCTTTTTATTTGTTAGGACAGAGTGATGACTTTTAAGTTCCTACATACTGGACTAGAACCCTTCAGTTCACTTTTTATAGCTCTTTTTATCTGCCTAATTAGTCATCTCTTAGTCCTAAAGCCTGAACCACTTACACATACTTGCATTCAGAGTAACAGGCAGTGAACATCATGTGCCATGCTAAGCATTAGAATAATATTCTCAGGCTTATGAGTGTGATAAAAGTATCTGAGATCTTTGGCAATTACAGAATCCCAAAAGCTATCTCATACCCATGGGAAGGTTAGAACACAGACATTCATGCCCCTCATTTTCAATAACCTGGGACTTATTATCAGTATTTCCTTCTGCCTTACTCTAATCCTCTCCATGACCACCACCAACAAACCATACAACACCTTTTTTAAAAAAGGTATGGGGGGGGGTGGCTGGAGATTTAGCTCAGTGGTTCCAGCGCCTGCCTCGCAAGTGCAAGGTCCTGAGTTCAATCCCCGGTAACCACATACAATACTGGGCATGGTGACTCAAGCCCACCAGCAATCAATACCACATACCACAGTGCCGGGCATGGTGGCTCACGCCTGTAATCCCAGCACTCAGGAGGCAGAGACAGGAGGATTGCTGAGTTCAAGGCTTGCCTGGGCTACATAGTGAGCTCAGGGCTACAAAGTGAGACCCTGTATCAAAAAAAAAAAAAAAAGGTATTGGGGATGAATTTAGGACCTTTGTACTGAACTACAATCCTATTCCTCAATTAAAAATTTTTGAGACAAGATCTCACTAGGTGGACTCCAACTTGTGATCTTCTTCCCTCATCATATACTTTTAATGCTTTTTTAAGTCTTTATAAATGAATACTCACCTTTTCCTCCTGTCATCAATGCTTCTACCATTTATTGAACACTGTTGAGAGGAGCCTGAGCCTCCAGCTGACCACCTGAGATACACCCAGCCCTCATTATGAGTAAATTGAGTTCATAAATCAAGGGCACACTGCACTGTGTGATGCTGAAGAATTTTACCCTCGCGCTGCCAGGTTCTGTGGTGGGGCATTCTTGGTAGAAATGGGTTCTTCTTTTTCTCAACAAAGAATTGGACAAAACAAGCACAAAATGTAGCAAGGTTTGACATTTATTAAAGGTAGGAAAAGAAACATGCTATGCAAAGTGAGTTTGGGCCAATTAAAGATAGGAAAAGAAACACACTGTGTCCAGTGCAGTGTGGGCCACTGTAAACAGCAGCGCAGGCTTTATGGCCATAGTGTTTTGCATCCCCCACCCCCCGAGTCTGACATCGGATCTGGGCCACCTTATCAAACACCTGCTGCACTGCCTGCAAGAATTACCGAGAATAGTTCCTTTCTCCCCACAGCCACGCCAGCATTTATCGTTGGTTGACTTTGTGATCGCAGCCATTCTTTGTGGAGTGAGGTGGAATCTCAATGTTATTTTCATTTGCATCTCTCGAATGACCAGAGATGTTGAGCATTTCTTCATATGTTTCTTGGCTGCTTTGATTTCTGCCTCTGAGAAGTGTCTGTTCATTTCAGTTG
>PVIC010051080.1:0-12598 GCA_004025085.1 Thryonomys swinderianus
TTTATAAAATTTGTCTTAAAATCAGGTACTCCAGTTCCACTTTTTTGTTTTTCAGTAGATTTATTTCCTTGTGTATCTGTTCATGCTCTTCAAAAGATACTGTTAAAATTAAAGCCAAACCAAATAGTTTATGGACTTCATGGTAGCTTTCACTTTCAACTATTACAAATAATACTTTGATGAACATTCCAGGGCAAATTTTTGTGTGGACATATGTTTTTAGTTTTTCTGGGTAGATATCTAGGATGAGAATTGATATTTAACTTTTTGAGGAATTGCCAAATTATTTCACCAAGTGGATGTATCTTCCTGTAATCTCTTCAGCTATGTATTCTGGTTTCTCCATATTCTTACTAATATTGCAGATGTTTTAAATATAGTCAACCTAGTGGATATAGAGTGCTATCTCATTTTAGTTACAATTTACATTTCCTTAGTGACTAATAATATTGAATGGTATTTTTAAGTGCTTACTGGTCATTCATCTATCTTTTTAAAAAAGAAATGCCTAATCAATTCATTTACCATTTCATTTGTATTTTATTGGTATGCATTTGTAGTACATTTGTTGTGGGTATTGGTATCTGTTTAGACTGATCATTTTTGATATCCTTTCCTTTCCATTCCCTATCCCTGATCTTCCCCATCTCCAGAAGTCTATTTTATTCTTGCCTTTGCCCTTTTAAAAATTGCATTGTATGTCTTAGATTTGTCTTAAGAGGTATTTTATGTATGATAGATCAAGTCCCTTATCCAGTATATGGCATGAGAATATTTTTCCCATTTTGTAAGTTGTCTTTTCACTATGGTTTTCTCTTGAATATAAAAGCTTTTTTCTTATCTTCCAAATTACCTTTTTAACTTTGTTATTTGTGCTTTTGGAATCATATCAATGAAGCCAAACTGTGCCTAATTAGGTCAGAAACGTTTATTCCTAAAAGATTTATAGTTTTAGTTCATGTGTTTTTGAGATAAGAGGTGCAACTTCATTCTTTGTGCATGTGAATATTGTTGTTCCAGGACTGTTTATTGAAAATATGATTCTTTCCTCATGAATTATCTTGCTATCTAGTCAGTGTTTAGAATATCCTCAGTTGTATGAAAATGGTATTAAATTCTTCTCCTGTGACTACTATGTATAGACAGATTTTTTTTTCCCACATCTCCCAAGTGACCTATTGCAGTATATTGGATATAGAAGAAAATAGGAGAATCCGGCTGTTTTTCAATTAAGCATTAAATACAGGTTTTACAAAAATTATAAAACTATCACTTATCACTCAAGGGTTTTTTTTTTTTTTTGAGACAGGGTCTTGCTCTGTAGTTCAGGGTGGCCCTGAGCTCACTATGTAGCTCAGGTAAGCTTTGAACTCAGCAGTCCTCCTGCCTCTGCCTCCCAAGTGCTGGGATTAAAGGCTTGAGCCACTGAGCCCGGTATTTGTGGTATGTGGTACTGATAACTGGTGGGCGTGAGTCACCACGCCTGGTTTTGTATGTGGTTACCAGGGATTGAACCAGGGACCTGGGGCATGGTAGGCAGGCGCTGAAACCACTGAGCTAAATCTCCAGCCCTCAAGATTTGGTTTTTAAAAATATCTCTTGAAAGTAACCTATGTCACTATTTAGTAGTTTTATGCTATTTTTAAATTAATAGCTAAATAATTTTAAAATTCCATTCTTTAGTTTTACTCTGGTAAATGTAAATTGATATAAATCATATAAGCAGAAGCAATTTGAGATTTTCAGAGTGTAAAAAGATCCTGAAACCAAAAAGTTTAGTGACAGCCAGTTTCATAAGCTTTTTAAAGTGCTTTTGAGAAGGAAGTTAGGAAGGAAAGGAGTCAAGGTACTACAAAATTATGCAGAGGTGGCCATTCTGAGTTGTCAAATAATGTTTCCATAACATTCTGACAAAAATTTAGAGGAAACATTCTGACAAAAGGAAGAAAACATTCTGACAAAAATTTAGAGGAGGAGAAGGAATAAAGTGTGTTTTAATAGTACCCAGAGGCAACAAAATTCTTGGAATGGGAGGAAGTTGTAGCTTTGGTTGTATAATAAGTGAATGGAGTATAATAGTAAATATAATAAAAGAAAGTGTGTATAGGGGTTGTGGTAGTGGTGATATTTAGAATTTTGAACTCCACAATCCATTTACTAGCTTTAGTTTCCAGTCAGTGAAATTAGGACACATTACTTGTTTTTAGCTTAGTACATGTTATATCTTACATTTTTTAAAAAAAAGGTCACTGATTACAATCCTGAGAATAGTCACAACTGTAGTGTTAGGGATAGAAGTAGGAAGACTAGTTAGGAACTTACTGTTGGTGGATGGAAGAAGTTTCAAAAGTGTTTAGCAGTACAGATTTTATATGCTCTGGAGATGAAACCAGTATGATACACTGTGTGTGAGATGTAGGAGATTGGAATTAAGGATAGCTGATGATATTTGACCTGAGCAAATCTTCTGTGTAGAAGATTAAATTGATAACTTTTTTGTTATCAATATTTATGTTTGCAATATATGATAATTACATTCATCTTGGGGAATTGGTACATAGTTTTAATCATTTTTACTTCTTCTTCCTCTTTGTTTTCCTGTTTCCCTCATTCCCACATTTTGTTTGCTTGTAATAAAAAAAATTGGGTATTTTTTATGACCAATGAGTTTTTTTCTTGAAACCCTTCTATAAAGTAAGATAAAGAAAAATTGCTTTATTTTCTCTTGTTACTTTTTGGTAGTTTTTAAAATTGTTTTCTTTTTACGTGGTATTTATTTTGTTTTTCAGTAGTTTCTGAATCTTAGGATAACTCACATTGTGGCCTGGATATCTTTTTTTTTTTTTTTTTCCTTGCATTTCTAGGATATTTAGTAGCAACTCTCCTCTACAACCACTAGATGCCAGTAGCATCTCCTTGCACTTAATTATAACGAATACATTCTCCAGACATTGCCAGATATTTCTTTGGGGACAAAATTACCCCATGTTGAGAACTTCTTTCATAAAGAATGCTAAAAAGTTGATACCCTCATTTTGAATAAACACATTTCCACCACATCAAAAACATTAAAATATCTGAATGTAGACATCACTCTGAATGTATAGAGAAGATGGGAAGAAGAAAACTAGGGCCTAAGTTTGAATCCATAATTTGGAATGTGATGACTTTGTCAGAATATTGGCTAGAATTTCAGCAGAATAATCTTAGATTTTAAAAATGGAAAAATTAATAAGTTGACACTATCTCAGCAAGGTGCTTTTTGTATTTTTGTCTTGTATTTGTACAATATTTATGCATATTAGTTTTTATCTTAGTTCTTTTCTGTGTTGGGTTTACTTAAACAGTGGGGAACGGTAGGAGTAATGTAACATGGGAACGGTACTGATTTGGTCTTCAATTTTTTTTTTTTTTTTTTTGAGACAGGGTCTGGCTTTGTAGTTCAGGCTGGCCCTGAGCTCACTATGTAACCCAGGCAAGCCTTGAACTCATTGCAATCCTCCTGTCTCTGCCTCCCGAGTGCTGGGATGACAGGGGTGAACCACCACGCCTGGCACTGTGGTATGTGGTATTGATTGCTGGTGGGCGTGACTCACTACGCCCAGCATTGTATGTGGTTACCAGGGTTCGAACTCAGGACCTTGCACTTGCGAAGCAGGCGCTGGAACCACTGAGCTAAATCTCCTCCGGCCCTGGTCTTCAATTTGTGACTAAAAAATGAAACATTTATTGTTAAAATGAGTTAAACTAAGGTTTGGAAAACCTTTTAAACATTTAAAGCTTCCTAAGGAGTGATTAATATAAGGAAAATTGAAATGTATCAGTGATATTTAAAATTAGACATATTTCTGGATCTGTACTGTTTTTTTTTTTTAATTTTTGAGACAGGGTCTCGCTTTGCAGTTCAGGCTGGCCCTGAGCTCAGTATGGAGCCCAGGTAAGCCTCAAACTCAGCAATCCTCCTGGCTCTGCCTCCTGAATGCTGGGATGACAGGCGTGAGTCACCACGCCTGGCACTTGGATCTGTACTCTTCATGCTGTAGCCACTAGCTATAGGTAGCTGTGGAGCACTTGAAATGTGATTAGTGTGGCTTGAGAGATAAGTATAAAATATCATAGTTTGAAAGCTTACTATTAAATAAGTCATTATTACCAATTTTGTGATATTAAAATGATACACATGGATATATTGAGTTAAATATATTATCAAAATCAATTTCATCTCTAAAACTTTTAAATGTTATTAGAGAATTTAATTTAGATATATGGTTTAATTACATTTCTGTTGAACCCTACTGTCAGGCTTATTAGATATTAATTCATAGGACACAAGGAGTGACATCATCTATAATATGTTCTGCAAAATAGGGAGAACTTCTTTTAACACTATGGAATCTGTGATGCTATGAATTTTTTTTTTTTTTGCTTTTTTGGAGACAGGGTCTTGCTTTATAGTTCAGGCTGGCCCTGAGCTCACTATGGTGCCCAGGCAAGCCGCCGCGAACTCAGCAATCCTCCTGTCTCTGCCTCCCGAGTGCTAGGATTACAGGCGTGAGCCACCACGCCCAGCATTATATGTGGTAACCGGGGATCAAACTCAGGTCCTTACGTTTGCGAGGCAGGCGCCGGAACCACTGAGCTAACCCTCCGGCCGATGCTATCAGTTTTAAATTTAAATTTAATGAAGAAATTTGCAAAGTTTGGATTTCAGTTTAGTGGGGTTTTTTTTTTTTTTTTTTAAACAGGGTCTTGCTTTGTAGTTCAGGCTGGCCCTGAGCTCACTATGGAGCCCAGGCAAGCCTCGAATTTGGCAATCCTCCTGCCTCTGCCTCCTGAGTGATGGGATTACAGGCATGAGCCATCTTAATTTGGTTTTTGATACTGTGTAATTTGTTTTTAAAACAACAAAATATTCAAATATGATATATTATTTTTAAAACAAAATATAGCATAATTCATTCCCTGAGATGAATTGCTTATTTAAATGTGACTCTCCTATATTTTATTTGCATATATTATGTTTTAATGTACTATTGTAAAGGAAGTGAACTATTACTTGTATCTGAGTTTACTTTCACAATATTGTGCTGCCAGGCACAATAATAAGGGAGATTATAAGCTGAAACTGTTGTAAACCTGTGTTCATTAGAATAGCTTCATTGTTCTCTCTACATTTACAGAGTTATTAGAATACAAATTAGTTAATTTCATAGATGTGTTATGTTTTTTGTATAGACATTAGTTTAAGTATTTATCCTGCAAAAGATATAATAACTCCCAATTTAATTCAGCATTTCATTTTGTAGATGTACATCTGATTCTAAAGAAAAATAGTTTCTCAAATTTCACACAATAGAATTTCAAGTAAAACTCAAGTTTTCTGATGTCTCAGTCATACAGAGAAAGTACTTTTATGACATAGTAATGTTGTAAGGAAGATATTACTGAGTAAGGTTGTATCCAGAACATTTTAAAGACACCATCTTTAAAATAGTACAATTACTGTATTTAATAGCTGGGTTGGTTTTTAAATTTAATCTTCAAATTTTTAATGATTTTTAAGAATGAATTATGGTTGGTATTTAGATGTACAAGGGTAGGAAATTTAGAGGCAAGTGAGGGAGACTGACAACATCTACAGAACAGGTTAATTCTTTTTACCTGATTAAGAATTTTTCCATAGTAGCCTATTTGGTGAGCATCACACTGGACCTAAAATTTTTCTTGTTATATATAAATCTTACAAAGACAACCATAAACCAGTTCTTTACACTTTTTGTTATACATTTCCAATCTTGATTCTCAAAATTCTTATTATCCTATAGAAATGATTAGCTATTGCTCATCAGTAAGCATAAATTCTTAACAATTTATTTTCCTTCCAAAGCAGATAAACAGTGGGTCTTTCATTTGTGAATATTTCTACTCATCCCTCTTTTGATTTGGAATGTAATTACTCAATCTATTTTTGGATGCTGATTGCATTAGATGAGAGCCATGTGTAAAGCAAGTTCAGAGTTTGTTCCTTCTCCAATAGGAAACTTTTTGTAAGGCCATTTGTATTGTTTGAGGGAGGGATGGTGATGTGGAAAAGTAGGCTTCTAATAGTTTGAGTAACCTGATATAACAATCTGTACTTTAGAATTTCATTGATTTATACAATTTGTACCACTTGGATTTAATAGGAATCTTTTTGGTGCATCTACTTTTTGTGCTTCAATATGATGGTATGGTTTCTGAAAGATCCGTGTGTTTTTCCTTTTTTATTTACCCATGTGAATAATTGTAGGAGCTTTTAGTTGAATATCTGAAAGAAAGTTCTGCCTACCATTTATATTGCTTGTGGGGAGTTCAGTGTAACTGTCTTCCCTTCATATAAGAAGTTATAGGTCCATAAACTAAATAAAGCCTGGAAATTGGCCTGTGATTTTAAGTACTGAAGGCTTAAGAAGGTCTTTTGTGTCCTAAAACTTGGTTTATTCCAATTCACATTTTCAGTGTATTACTTACTGATTTTTTTCTTAAAGACTCTACAATCAAGTAAGTATATCATAGAATTACTAGATTGTGCTGATTATGATACCACATAAATTAGGAAGAGATAAATGCTATAGTCAGTAACCAGGTTTCTGTATATCTTGTATCGTTTTGTTTTATTTATGCTTGTGAAGTTGGATCTTGAGTCGTAGAAAGAGCTTCTGTTCTGTTGATCTTTTCCTGAGATAACATTTATACTTTGGTAAGATTTTACATTCTTGTCCTGTTTGCTTCTTTTAAATCTTTTAATTTTTTCCTTTACATTTTTACTGTGTTGTCAAAATTTTCCTGTTACTTTTGTGTTCACTTTGGCCACCATAGTTATAAATGTTTCATGAGTCTTTATTCCTCCTAATCTAATAGTAGCATCCTAATAATGACTTGGTCATATAAAACTGGCATTATCCTAATTTTACATTTTTCAGATTAGAAATCAGACTTTTGGAAAAAAAATTCTTTATTTATTCCAGGGTCCAGAATTTTCTGCTTTAAGTGACTTCCTTCACTAGAAAAGAACATTCAGAATTTTTTTTCACTCTGATAGAAGGAAATTGATTCTTGTGGACTGCTAGTCAACAGAAAGTCGAGTTGTGTTCTATCATAGTAGGTGTTGGTTCTTGCCTGAATTTAAGGAATGTTCTTTTTCTTGAATATTTGTTTTAATTTTAAATCTCTCAAATCTAGTTAAGGTAGAGCAATTTGCTTATATGCTAAAGATTTCTTCCCTTTTTACTTTTTTTATAGCTAGCATGCCAGTGACAAGATATGAACATATCTAACTTGCATTATAGAGATTCTTTGCTTACTTTCCCTTACTGGTGTCCAGGCCTCAGCCTACTTGTCTCCATTATAGAGAAACCCTGAAGTTGCAGATTTGCACTCACAGGGTCTGACTAATGCCAGTCAGCACAAAGGTAGGGAGTGTCTACTCATTTACTTGCCCCCTGCCTCTGTCTCTTGTACTCCTTTGAATTCTGTGTTAGAGAGACTCTATCTTCATGAGAGAAGCTGGATTTCTCACAAGGGAAGGATGAACTCTCCAAATCTTACTTGGCTAACTTCTGTTACACAATGTCTAATAGCTAATAAAATATTTGTTAAAGTTTCTGGAAAACAAATGTTTCTCTTTTGTATTTCTAGTAGTGATACATATTATTTTTTGTTTTATTTACTTTGTTATCAGTAAAAATTTTAAAGAGGTATGACTGAGCAATTAGATTTTATATTGTCAACATTTTTCCAGTGTATACCCTTTTTCCAACATGTTTAATTTGACAAGTTTAGAATTATTTGTATGGGTGTATTTATATAAGGATAATTATATTTAATTTTGACGCTTATCTGCCCAGATGCTCAGTAATACGTATTTGCTTTTTAGGTGCTGGATTCTGCATCTCTGTTAGCAGCATTTTTAGATGTAGACTTGACAGTATCACAAATTAAGTGTTGTTCTAAGGCTAGTGAAATTTCAAGGCAGAAATAATGATGAGTGTGAATTTGACTACCATAGTTCAAAGAGAGAAAGACACAGCATATTGTAGAAATAAATAAAGTGCACATATTTGAGTTGTTTGGTGGAAGAAAACATCACTGGAGAATAGCTGAGAAGAAGAGTTGTGGAAAAGAGAAATGAGCTGTATATAGTACTTCTTATAGATCATGCAGAAGAATTAACAGTTGATAGTACACAGGTTGCTTCAGCCTCTGATAATATATTTGATCTGCCACCACGGGTGGTGTTTGGTATTTTGCCAATATTCTTCCAATTGGAGAAAATGGTCTCTTAAAGCTTTGAATTATTTCAAGATGTTAGTAGGAATACAACTGAAAGGTCATGGGCAGGCTATTTTGTCTCTGCAAGTGATTCTCCTTGAGTGCCACAAGTCATATCTTGGGCGTTTGAATTAGTTAGGGAGATTTATTGATGGAGATTCATTTTGTCTTATTGTGGAAATGTTAAGAGAATTCCCTCAACAAATGTCAGATTTATTACAGCATAAAAGGCCTCAATTGTCATTAAACCATGTGACAATTTACTTGATAATCAACATATTTTGGATAATTTGCAGGCATCTTTGTCAGTAGGAAGTTTTGAAAGTGTAAGGATATCATCCGCATTGACCCCAAGTAAACTTTATTGTCAGTTGGTTAAGTGGATTCCAGAGCTAGAAAACTTGACATATGTATGACTTTACATTATGATATTGTTAGTCAAGAAACTAGTTCCAGCTGTGATAATTTTGGACTGCTTTGTGTTGCCAAAAGGAGAAATAGACAGTGGCATAGAGGAGTTCCACAGCAGCTCTTGCCCAATAATCAAGTAAAAGTTTGGTTTATGGCAGTAGTGAAACTATCCCCTCAATTCATGTAAGGAAACTGAAACAGGATTTTAGTTTAGTACGATTATTTTCATTTCCATGTTCTCTGATGTATTCAGATAGAGATGCAAGAAAACTTCAACTGAGTGTGTTTAAACAGGCCTTATTAGGTCAAATAATATATGCACACATTGATAGGTTCAATAAGGATGAATGTTTGTATTATGTGACATTACAGACTCAAGAGTCTACAGTTGATGGTAAGTGCTTGCTAAAGCCTACAGACACAGAGATATTTTGTCTAGGCTCTGATTTAATCTACAATACTCAGGGGCTGGGGATTTAGCTTAATGGTTCCAGCATAGCTTAATGGTGCAAAGCCCTGGAGTTCAATCCCTGGTAACTACATACTGCAATACTGGTCATGGTGACTAAGGCCAACCAGCAATCAGTACCACACAGCTCAGTGCTGAGTGTGGTGGCTTGTGCCTGTTATCCCAGCACTCAGAGAAAGGAGGATTGCTGTGAGTTTGAGACTTGCCTGGGCTACATAGTGAGTTCAGGGCCATGCTGAACTACAAAGCAAGACCCTGTCTCAAAAAAAACCCAAAAAACCCAAAAAACCAAACTCCAATATCTTGAATGAGCCAGGTGTTCATGATATAAATATCTGTCTAAATAAAACAGATATTTAAAAAGTAGATTGTTCGTTAAAACTGTAGATATGGAGGTAAAGACTGCCCACATAGCTTTCATATCATATACATTAAACCCATTAAATTTCTGGGTATATATAAATGATCATCAGAATGAATTTCAAGATACAGTGAAAAATATAAGCAAATGCTATGATTCGTGCAAAAGTGATTAACTGATTTTTTTTTTTTTTTTTGCTTGAGACAGGGTCTCAACGTTGTAGTTCAGGCTGGCCCTGAGCTCACTATGTAGCCCAGGTAAGCCGCCGCGAACTCAGCAATCCTCCTGTCTCTGCCTCCCGAGTGCTGGGATTACAGGCGTGAGCCACCACGTCTGGCATTGTGGTATGCGGTGTTGATTATTGGAGGGCATGTCTCCACACCCAGCATTATATGTGGTAACCAGGGATCGAACTCAGGACCTTGTGCTTGTGAGGCAGGCACTGGAACCACTGAGCTAACCCTCCGGCCTGATTAACTGATTTTAAGAAATCCTAAACCTGGATTGTTTTGTTGTGCTAGATATAGTAAGAACAGAGTTCTTGTTCATTACTGAAATACAGTACAGAGTGCACATTACTGAATGCTCATTACTGAAATTAATGATTATAAGATTAATGTTTATTTTTTAGATTATGGAAATACTGATTCCATACCTTTTTGTGATTTGAAAATTTTGCTCCACAATTTTGTGAATTGTCTCTTTTTTTTTTTTTGCTTTTTGAGACAGGGTCTCGCTTTGTAGTTCAGGCTGGCCCTGAGCTCACTATGGTGCCCAGGCAAGCTGCCGCGAACTCAGCAATCCTCCTGTCTCTGCCTCCCGAGTGCTGGGATTACAGGCGTGAGCCACCACGCCTGGCATTGTGGTATGTGGTGTTGATTGTTGGTGGGTGTGTCTCCATGCCAAGCATTATATGTGGTCACTGGGGATCGAACTCAGGACCTTGCGCTTGCAAGGCAGGCACCGGAACCACTGAGCTAACCCTCCGGCCTGTGAATTGCCTGTCTTAACCATGTACTGTTCACTTATACATATAATTCTTGCTGAAGACGGATGGGTAAAGGTAGCAGTTGATTATTTTAAAATTGTTTTGAACAAAAATATTTTGCTTCAAGTTGTAAGAAAAAAGACAAGTACACTGTAAATATTCAGAATATTGAAGCCTCAGAAAATAATGATGGTATATCTCTTATGTTAGAAGTTGAACATGCAGAATATTGGAAAGTAGAGCCAGAATATTTTCCAAAATCTGTAAGTGAAAATTCAGTGTTAAGATCTTAAAGCAAAGTCACTATTAAGAAAAGACCTAAATCTAAAATATACCTTTCAAATAAACTGGAGGAAAATTATTTATGTTTGCTCAAATCCCAAGTTGTTATTTTCTTAGATTTAAAAACCTTATTTTGTCTTTGGGACCTGATTCATCATGGATTTATAAAGAACATAAGTTTAAACCAGGAACAGTTCTTGAAGTTAAATGTTCTCATACTATGGTCCAGGTGACTTTCATGCCAGCTCCAGTGTAAGTTGGAAGACCTAAAATCACTGATAGAAAAAATTCACAATTATTATAGCATTCATTGGGATCCTTACAGATTGGGCATATTGCTTGTATTTGTAAATATTCCAAAGATGGGAAGTGGTATAGAACTGCTGTCTTGATTCAAGTATCTGACAAAGAAATTGACATAATAATTGTGGATTATGGTTACCAAGAGTGAGTTTTAATTAAAGATCTTCATGCTATTAACCCACAGTTTATTTTTTTAGAAGCCCAAGCCTTCAAATGTTGTCAATCATTTAGTTGAATCTGTTATAAATTATACTATTGGACAAAAAAAGCATAGAGACTTCATATGTTTTATTTATTCATCTAGAGGATTACTGACTTGTATAATATATGCCCTAATGCTTATACAGTCAAACTTTATATAATTTAGTGGATTTACAGTCTTCATACCCTAGTGAGAGTATTCTTTACTAGTTGTGGGTCCTGCACAGTATATCACATTGTCAAATCCACTGTCATCTTCCATTAGTCTGCACAGTAACTAATATTCTTCCTTTAATATAAAAATTGGAAGTGAAGTAGTATATATATTTCACATATGTATTCCCCAAAACTTGTATTGTCAGCTTAGTAGAAACAGTAAAGATCTAGAGGTGCTAGATACAAAAATCATAGAGATGATTAATTAGCCTAAGAAATTATCCAAAGTATGATTCTAGTAAAGTGAGATTGTGCATATTTAAATATGTGGATGATGGTTTCTCATACTGAGTATTAGCAGAACCAATAGGTTCATATTCTGCATTTTTCATGTATTTTGTGGACTTTGGAAATAACTAGTGAAAGAAAATATGTTGATGGCTATTTCAAATCAGAGTTACTGTTTACACCTATGCAAGCTATTAGACGTTTTTTTTTTTGTCAGATCTTAGATAATACAGAGCCTCCAGAAGAAATCAATAGCTGGTCTGAAAACAAGTTTTTAGGGAAATCATTAAAGGCAGTGATAGTGTCTAAAGAGTCAGATGGCCCACTCGGTATAGAATTATATGATGGGTGTCAACATGTAAATCAGAAAATTAAAATGTTGCTTCATGCTTATGGAAAAAACATTTTGACCAAGGGCAGTATGTTGAAAAGAGTCATAAATTAAGAATAAGAGAACCCTTCTCAGAAAGGCAAAATAGAATACAAGTATCATCACAATGTGATAAATAAAACTAGTATAGTGATATATTTTGAAAACAAAACAAATCAATTAATGCATTGCAGAAGTATATATGCCAGGCTTTTGAAACCACCAGTTATAAAATTGAACCAATTTTCAAAAACAAAGTGAAGGGCCGGAGGGTTAGCTCAGTGGTTCCGGCGCCTGCCTCGCAAGCGTAAGGACCTGAGTTCGATCCCCGGTTACCACATATAATGCTGGGCGTGGTGGCTCACGCCTGTAATCCCAGCACTCGGGAGGCAGGGACAGGAGGATTGCTGAGTTCGCGGTGGCTTGTCTGGGCACCATAGTGAGCTCAGGCCCAGCCTG
>PVIC010051081.1:0-12565 GCA_004025085.1 Thryonomys swinderianus
TCCTGAGTGCTGGGATTACAGGCCAGCGTGAGCCACCACGCCTGGCACTGCCTGCTTCTTAAGAGTTTTGCAGGACCACATAGGCTAAGATACTGGGAATGTTCCTGGTAATTTCCATTCACAGTTAAGACTTCACATACCTATGTGCAGTAAGCCTGTTCCACAGACGTTCATTGTTATATTGTCCCCAAGCAAATTTCACAAAGCCTCCTTCTTGTTTGTATCATGTGGCTTTCACTTAAAAAGTCTTCAGAGCTCAGAGGAGGAAGGCTTGTCTCTCACCATAGTGCACAGTAAAAGTCCCCATGTGTGAAAAAAAAAAAAAAAAGTCTGCTTCTGTCAGGTAGGGAGGAAGTTTTTGTGGAGTCATATGAGATGGATAGGCCAGGACTGAGCAGTGAGCTTTGTGCAGACTCTGGTTTTCCACAAATGGGGGAGAGTCACGTGAACACGCACCTCACCTGACCCACGCAGCCCAAGCAGCTCAATCCCCTCCTGTGTCTAGACCACAGGAAAATGGATTGCAGACACTTAGGTTTGTTTCGTTCTCATGTGGTGCTTTTCAGGAGCAAATATTTTAAGATTTAAATGTCCCATTTCCGGGAAGGGATTTCCTATTTATAGAATGGGGGCGTGGTTACGAAGTCGCATAATGTTGGATAGATATACGGTTCACTGTCACGATCCGGTGAGCATCAGGCCATGGGGTGACATTGCTTGTCTGCACAGTGACAGGCCCCGCGATGCGGGAAGAACAATTGCAGTTGCATCCTATGTCAATTAGTTTCTGTCTCTGTGATAAAATACTTGAAATAAACAAGGTATACGGAGGAAAGGTTTATTTAGGTTCACAGTTGTACAGTTTTAGACCCTGGCTTCTTGGCATCACTGCTTGGGGTCTGTGGCAGACAAAGTGCACCATGGTGGGAAGATGTGTGTGGAAGGCTGCTGAACTCATGGAGATCAGGAAGGAGAGAAAGGAGCAGGGAGTGGGGAGAAGGGAGGAGAGAGAGGAAATAGGGTACCAGTATCTCTGCAAGGACAAGCTCCCAGCAACCTGACTTCCTCCCACTAAGGGTTCCACTGGATCCCGGTAGCACCACAGCGAGCAGCCAAGCCTTTGACACGTAGGCCTTTGGGGGCACTTGACCGATTATGGCACGCGCCTGGGGATTACCCGTCTAAATGGGGAGGAGGCCAAGGGTGTCGTCCTTCCCTCCCTCGCTGGGGGCTGGGCTAGAGGGGAAGTTGTAGCATTTACTGAGTATGTTCTGTGACAGGGTCTTTGCTCGAGGCATCACAGACATTTTCTTGCCTCAGGCAATCTCACAAGGCAAGAATGTTTTCCCTACTTCATGGAAGAGGGAATTTAGGGTTAGATTCTTGGCAAGGTCACAGAAATGAAATCAGAGCTGTGTGCTTGCTGATGTGTCCCATGGTCCCTTGGTGGGCAGTTAGAGAATGCAGATGACCAGTACTGTCGCTGGAATCTTCTAGCATCCTGCCAGAGTTCCATAGGACCATGGCATCTCTTATGCTGCAGGAGGGAAGTTTTTTTTAATAATTTGTATCTTTATTGGTTCATTATATATACACATCACGATCACGCTCAACATTGAGAATTTGTACCAGTATATGACATGACTTCTCATTTTTCCCCTCCCCCTGCCCACCTTACAACCTCTGGCCCTAAATACATAGGCTTTGTTTCCTTTTTTTATCATCACATTTTCTTTCCCCGCATTATTTACCTCTGAACCCCATTTCCCTTTGAATTTTTACTATCTCACAATATCATGCATTCTAGAACATTTTACATCTTTAGTTTCTCAGATCATAGAAAAGATATGTGCAGATATACACCTGTGCCCTATTTATTTCACTTATGAGTAGGCCCTTAAGGTACATCCACTTGAATATGAATGACTCAAACTTAGCATTCTTCATGGAGAATAATACTCCATTTTATAAAAAATCCACATCTTCTTTATCCAGTCGAGAGTTGATGGCCATTTGGGTTGTTTCCAAGATTTAGCTATCACAAACTGAGCTGCTATAAACATGGGTGCACATATGTTGCTGTGATATGAATCTTGTGATTCTTTTGTGTATAACTCCATCAGGGGAATACAGGGTCAAATACCACCTGCAAAGCCAGGGCTTCTACCAGCCCGCTGCCTGATGACAAGTCAAATACATTTCCACAGCTACTGTAAGAATTGTCTGTTTTAAATAAGAGTTCCTCAGTGGGCTCACAAGAATTTGTTGAAAAATTAAGGCCATTTGCCAGAGCTGATGACAACATCCTCTGTATACTTCACGCAGAATAAATCAGAGAGGGCCTCTGTTCAGGGATACCAACTTTCCCAAACTAATCTGTGTCTGGAGAGTTGTGTTGTGGGGTTTCCCCCCACCTCCTACCATGTTATAATCAAAAGAAGCTATCTTTTATTCCTGTAGCCAGACACTGCTAAGCATTTTATGCTGTTCACTGCCAGGGAGCTGTTTCTTTGATGACAATCACTCAACTGAGTCTACCATGTCCTGGAGAAAGTAGTCATGGCCCAGTTATTCCAAGCAGGACAGAGCCATCCCTTAAGGAGCACTCTGAATTCAGCCATTTATAATCTGTCAAGTTTCATAGGGAGGGATGGGCCTTTCAATTAAGCCAAGTTACCATTCTATGCAGATAAGCTTGTATTCTGTAGCCCTAATTTCTGACAGAGTTCTGCTTTCATATCAGTCACTGTGTATGATCACAACTGTTCATAATGGCAGTATATTTCAGCCTTGAGATCCCCACTGCTTATTATGAAGAGTTATTTTTCTCCAGCCCTGACTTTTTATTTTTGGGGTGACAAAGTTTTGAAAATAATAATCTTTGTATAACCTGATTCCCCATCTCAGCCTTCATATACCCACCCATGTAAATAGATAAAAGCATAGATAAGGGGCAGAAAAAGGCAGAAATGAAAGAATGAGGGACGTGTTTATTGACATTGAAGTGGAACATTGTTCTCTTTTATGACTTAACAGCAGGGTGTGTTAAAAGGCTGGTTACAAGCTCCAAAATAAGGGTGACCTGCAGTTCATGAAAAGATCTTCCAACTCTTTATTTTGTGTAGACTGGAGCCACATGATAAGGAATAGAACCATTTAATCCAAAATAAATTAATTCAATTTCAATTATATTTAGATTTATTTCCTATAAATAATGCTAATATTTGCATTTTAAATTCACATGGAATCAATGGTCACTATGAGGTTTACAGGTTGTCAGTTCATTATCTTTGTAGATTTCAGGTCACGCTGGTCAATACTGAGCATTTATTCACTTTTCTGCTATCTTTGGCACGATTTCTGGCTTCTTTTAAATATAAAAGTACAGGTTTAAGCTGGCTATGCAGTACTGCAGAAACATAACTATTTTGGATCTAAATGTAAGTACAAATTTATGGTAAGCATATTTACAAGATGAGAACTGAAGCACAAACTTTAATAAGTTATCTTCATTAAGTTAGAGGAGAATGACTAGCAGAGGTTTTTAATGAACAGGGCCAAGATTACGAGTTAGAACCATCCTTGCTGGAGGAAGCAGGACAAGTGTCAAAGAAGGAAGAATCTCCCATATACCACTGGTACTAATGTCTCAGGTCATGGGATTTACTCTGCAAAAACCCAGCGGTTCAGGGTCACTTTCTGTGCATGGTGGCTTACTAACCAACAGAATCTACTTTAAAATGCAACCTAGCTGGTAGCTTGCCAGTGTTATTTGAGCCCTGACAGGTACAAAAACGCAAAGGCAGCAAAACACAGGCCTTGTTAAGTGGGTGTGAGTGAACTTGGAAGAATGAAGTCATTCAGTTGGACACAAGCCCAGCCAACCTTTCTGCAGTGACACCTTTCTATATCACCTTAGAGTTGCATGTGTTCCTTTGAGGGAGCTTGGATCTGGAAGCTGTAAAAGAATGGCTAGCCATCCTGGAGTGTTCACCAAAATACATCTCTGTTTTAGGGCAGATGTATGGACTTGAAATAATCCAGCAACGGGATTTTTCATTCTAGTGCTCCTGAGAAAGGAGTTCTGATAAGCTCCGAAGCAGACTTGGATTGGAATTGTAGTTATTCAAGTACAAGGAGAACTCCTTTTTTTTTTTTTTCACATTGACAGTTCAAATCTGGTCTCTATCTTGCACGTTATATGAAAATAATAAATACACACACAGACATACATATAGTTCTATACTGAACACTGGGTTAACAGTCAGCAGTGTTCCAATACAGTACATTTAAAAAAGCATCCTCCCTTATCCCTGCACCCTATTTTCATCCTAAAACTGTTATTGCCAAACTGTGCTGGTCTATTTTTTTTGTTTTTGAAAGCAGTTTCTTTGAAAATGGCTGGAGATGAGTTCAAAATGGACAATTTGGCACCTTAACTAGATGGGGTTATTTAGATGCATCATAACCTATAAAAACTGAAAGATCAAAGGAAATCCACACCCCTAGAAAGCCTGAATAGAAATTTGTAGCCAATGAGATAATTTCTTTTTTAAAACCCAAGATACTGGACTTGAAGAAACAATTTCTCCTCCACTATTACCTAGTTCCAACATTTAATGCACTTCCCAGCTTTGTCTGACAGAATTTTTAAAAGCCAGGTAATACAACTTCTTTTTAAGACTTTTTTCATTTTACTCCGTCCCAAATCCTAAAACTCAGACAGCTAAGGCTTATTAAGCCAAATATAGAAAATAATCTGTATATCAAACTAAATATACAACTGATCATTTTTTTTCTTTCCCTAAATGTTTGGATCCATTAAGAGATGGCTCCCATGGAGATGTCCTTTGTCACTGGAGTCATCTGAGGCCAGGGCTCTAGAACTGTGAGGTCTGGGTGAATGAGATGGTGTCGGACTTGTCTATTGCAAAGCCTCCATTGACATAGGACTTCTTGGTGTCTGAATCTTCATTTTCAAGTATCGTAGATTCCAAGACAAAAGGGTTCACAATGTTAACTTCAGATGAAACATCCATCTGCTCCAGCTCCTTCTTAGACAGCTTTTCTACGATGCCAGTTCCAAAGGCATCGCCGAGGACGTTGACCATGGTCCTGAACCGGTCCCTAGGGAGATGGTAAGAGAATTAGGGAGCTCAGATTTTGTTTTTCTTTCTGAACTGGAGGAAGGAAAGGACCTGACATGTTTGGCTGAGATTTAAGCCAGCACAGAAATGCTACTTCTGGCTGGGTGACTACAGGTACCTCACAGGCCTGAGGCAAATGGTCATCTAAAGGCACAAAGTAAAAGGAGTCCACACTAGATCTGTGCTTCTGATAAGTAGATTCATGACTCCCTATATCTCCTCTCATCTTTCTCTCCTCCTCAAGAAATATGAACAGGGTCTCCACAAGTATATTTAGGGGACTAAAGGAAGCACAGGACTATTTAAAATTTTTCAGCCCTAAATTCTGCATTTCAGGTCCACCACTCAGTTGACCTTGCGGGTTCTCTTTTGACTAAAAAAGGAACCCGGATGTTCTGTGGGTGGTATACATGCTGTGTGTGTGTGTGTTTCTGTTTATCAAATGAGATCACAGTAAGGAAGCCAGCAGAAACGTGGCTGAGCGTGGGTCAGCCCCATGGGCAGAAAACACAGGTCTGCCCTGGGTTGGACTTCATGAAACTACCTCATGCAGTCTTAACTCCCAGAGAGCCTGGAGAAGAGGCTGGTAGTAGACAGAGGGGACTCCTGCACAGAGGAGTATCTGTGGGCACAGTGGTGTTTGTCGCCAAGAAGTATGTTCATGGGTGTTCTTGTGAAAATAGTACAGAAAAGGCCGACTGTGGCCACTTGTATCTACTCTGGATACTTTTGTTATTTAGACCAAGACCAGGCATTGAACTGGCCTGGTGTCTTTTTAGCTCATGACCTCAGATTGGAGTTTGACTTATCTGGCTGTCTTGGCAGTGAAGGTCACTGGTTCTAGGATGGACCAGGGAAGGGAGAGAAGGAAAGAGCCGACATCACCATTGGAAATCAAAACTAAAACCTGCCTCAGAGG
Organism: Thryonomys swinderianus; assembly: GCA_004025085.1. NCBI lineage: Eukaryota > Metazoa > Chordata > Mammalia > Rodentia > Thryonomyidae > Thryonomys > Thryonomys swinderianus. Next base: position 6,067 of record PVIC010051081.1, read on the forward strand.
AGAGGTACTTTGGTAAGAACACTGACTCAGCTGGGCTTCAGATTCCTGTCTAGCTGCTGAGGGGCCCTTGCATGGCACAGGTCCCAAGCGAGGCTCAGAGCTTCAGCCTACATGGTCCATGTCTCTTCCATCTTAGCTGCCACCTGCAAACTACACAGTCCTGGACTCTCCAGTCAGCCTAAACTAGATCCAAGGGAAGTTTGGTATGGAACTAAATGTACCCTGATGGCCAGGGGCGGGGCCGGACCCGGGTGCTGTAGGACCAATGCTCAGACATGGGAATAAAGGAACAGCTAGGAACCAGGCTAGTTCCAACTTTAACTTTGGGGTTACAGAAGACATATCCTGACCCAGTATTCTGCTTTATTACTTCTCTCTGTCTCTGTCTCTCTCCGTCCCTCTCTCTGTCTCTCTCTTGGGGTGTGTGTGTGTGTAAGACACAAAAAAGTGAAAAAAGAGGTTTATTTCATTCGGATCATGACAATAAAACCACACTTCACTCCCTGCTCCACATAGTTTTAGTCACTGACTCACTTGAGCTCACTAAGTCCTTACAACACACAAAAGAGGCAGGCACAGTTTTCCTCATTTGAAAGATAATCCACCTAGGGCCGGAGATTTAGCTCAGTGGTTCCGGCGCCTGCCTCGCAAGCGCAATGGTCCTGAGTTAGATCCCCGGTAACCACATACAATGCTGGGCGTGGAGACTCATGCCCACCAGCAATCAATGCCACATGCCACAGTGCTGGGCATGGTGGCTCACACCTGTAATCCTAGCACTCGGGAGAAGAGGCAGGAGGATTGCTGAGTTCCAGGCTTGCCTGGGCTACATAGTGAGCTCAGGGCCAGCCTGAACTACAAAGCGAGACCCTATCTCACAAAAAAAAAGATAATCCACCTAGTCCTCAGAGAAGTAATGAAGTTGCTGAAGGACAAAAGGCAGTAAGTCACTGAGTGGGAATCTGCACCTGAGTCTTGTCCCAGAGCCCTTGCTCATGCCTCTGCCTCTGCCAACTCCAGAGATGCCAGGAAGACGCACTGGCTTGAGGTTGGTGGTTCTAAGTGTGTGACGCTCACCAGGGAGGGGGTATGGTGTCCACAGGGCCTTGCCCACCTCCTTAATTTTGTTATCCACGTGTATCTCATCCACACCCCAGTCCTAACCTTGAGCATTACCAGGTGTCATGAGAGATTAGAGTGCACTGATTTTTTTTTTTTAAAGCCACTGCTCCAAGGTATGGGAAGTTAAATTTTAAACGTGTGATAAGATGACCTGGTCGAAGGGAAATTAAAGAAGAAACAGATGGTTCCTTAGGCAGTTGGAGAAGAGAAAGAAAGCAGACTGCAGACTCTGCATGGCAAGGAAGCTACTCGCCCACCCAGCTTGGGCAGGGCATCGGTTCCAACTCACAGGAGCCAGTCCACAGCGATGATCAGGGTGACATCCTCAGCAGGCAGGCCCACAGCACTCAGCACGATCACCATGGTCACCAGGCCGGCCTGGGGCACGCCGGCAGCTCCGATGCTGGCAGCCGTGGCTGTGATGCTGTATCCAAAACACAGCAGCATAAGTTAGACTCCTACTGCTCTGTGGGAGCCCCCGCCTGGAAGTTAATCCCCACAGTAGTGACTACTGCGTGTCACAGTTGGGTCAGAATCTCTTTCCTGCTGAGGACCAGCTCTGCTTAACTAGTGATGAGAGCAGTGGGGCTGCGCACTGGCCGGGGGAGACGTGGCGGGTCAGTGACACGGGAAACAGAAGAGCCACAAGGGGTGGTGCTCTTCGCCAGAGTTACTGCAGGGTTTATCGACTGGGTGTTTATAGAGGGTTTACCTACCTGTCCATGGAGCAATCCTAATTAAGATTTTCAAAAAGATTAAGTTTATCGGTACATTTTAGGTATACATAATGATCACAATTCATCAGAGGGAATTTGTACCCATACTTTAGTATCCGACCCCCCCCATTCTCCGGCCCTCCCGCCAACTCTTCCCCTCCTTATGTACAAAAGCTTTAGTGTCCATACTAAATTAAAGCAGGCACCTCTCTACACGTTCTCTTCTTCCTTTCTTCTACTTACTCACCTGCCAAATTATTTGCTGAGCATCTAATGTGTTCCAAGAATTTATGTTGCCCTGAAGGACGAGTAGAGGGACAGTGACAGGGCAGGTGGATAGCGGTGTTTCATGTGAGCATAAAGGAATGAATGTGAGAATGTGTAAGTAGGTTTTATGCACTTTCCAGACATCACAAGACTCTTGACCACTGTGACAGCTGTTTGGAGCCCTGAACTGAGACAGAATGACCCCTGTCCAAGGTCCAAGCATTTATTCCTGGTTGCTCCATTTTGCCAATGAATGCATTTTGTAGAAATGGAAGAGCGATCTGCAATCCAGATCAATCCAAGGCTCATGATGCCCTGGAAAATCCTCCCTCCCACATGGGCTTTGAGAGGACATACACAATACATGTTAAACCACCGCCTCAGCCACGGGCCAAGGTTTGCATTGGCACCATGATGCCAACAGGCTGAAGCATTATGATGTAGAATCGCCCATGTAAACTAGAAGACACTCTAGTTCTATGCACAAAACCATATTCCTATGGGCTTAAGAAATCCTGGAGATCTACAGAAGCGCGTTCTACTGCCCACTAATCTGCATAGCAAGGTCACTGGAGGGTACAGATTCAGGCTCAAGTGTGATGAATATGTTTTCCTTCAGTACCCACAGTCACAAATTTACAGTAAATTAGAGATGTCTGCGGCTATTCCAATTTCTCTAAAGTTTTGTGTTCATGTAATTCTTTGGATCTGAACTCTTTGGAAAACCCAACTTACTTCAATACTGACTGAAAAGAAATGTGAACTGAATGCATCGGTAGGTTTCCTTTGTCAGAAGTAATTTGTGTTCAGATCTCTTGATCTCTACTGGGAGCCTCCACACATCCTAGTTAACCATGTCCTATGGCCTGAAGCTGGGCTTGAAACCCAAGATCTATTTAGTTAGAACTCTGCCGTCGAGTCTTGACCTTGCTTGTTAAACTTCCATCTGTTGATGGACTGGCTTGGATCTGAAACTCAGAACTATGTATTTTCAGATAAAGTAAAAAAAATTCTAAAACACTGTTCCTGCTTCTGAACGTATCCTACTTAGGCTGAGAGTTTTTTTTTTTTTTTCCCTACAAAATTCTGGTACAAAATTCTTTCCTAGTCTTGAGGCTGAGTTTTAACTCAGGTTTTTACAGAGGGTAAAGGCTAAGCTATGAACTAGAATAAAGACCCCAGTAACACTCCTGCCTTTACTCTTTTCCTAATAGAAGTGATTTAGGCAAGTTACTTGTCTGTGTCAACAATCTTCTTCCCTATAGTATGAGGATACTATGTCTACTTCGCAAGGCTGCTATGCAGATTAACCCACAGAGGCCATCTGGGGTAGCACCTGTATAATAATTTAAAACATTTCTCTAGTGCTGCTACTTACACTTATGTTACTGTTGTTGCCACTGCCAATGTTATTATTGACACTACATCTTTAGCAACAGCCAAAACAACTACAGGTTGAACATCTATTAAGTCTCCATATCCAAAATGCTCTAAAATCTGCAAGTCATTTGGTGGCAGAGTGGAAAATTTATATCTGATCTCATGTGACAAACTGCCGTCAAAATTCAGGTGGCACAAAAGAAACTAAACTATAAAATAATATGAAACATAAGTGAAATTTACATTTAGACTTTTGGTCTCATCTCCAAGATCTCTTGTTGTATATACCCAAATATTTCACAACCTAAAAAAAAAAAAATGCAAAATTCAAAACACTTCTTGTTCCAAACATTTTGGATAATGGTTACTCAACCTGTGCTATTATAACTATAGTTATTTTTTTTTTCTCTAAGCCCCTTTCAGATTCAAATCCTATAGTGATTTTTTTTTTTTTAAGACAGAGTCTCTTCCCTATAGTATGAGGATACTGGGCTACATAGTGAGCTCAGGGCCAGCCTGAACTACAGGGCGAGACACTGTCTCAAAAAAAAAAAAGTCTCTTTAACCATTAACCACAGGAACTGTAACTGTAACCTATTAAGTTAAAACTTATTATTTTCCAGACAGAGCCAGAGTGGACTTCTTACTTAAAGTCAACGATAACTTTGGGCCTCACAGTTGTTACTGGTTCTGGGCAACTGGTTACCAGTAAGAATGTACCAGAGGCTAGAAGGCTTCTGAATTAACTAATTAGTCTGTAGGCCTAAGTTTTAAAAAAGAGTTAGATATAGAAAAGGTCTCCTTAGGGAAGGGGAAGGGGATTCATTGTAAAGTGGCAAACACATGAAAAACGCCAGCACTGCCCAACTACTCCTTAGAAGTAAGTTTGGTGCAGATGGGATCGCTTCTCCAGGCCCAGATGAGGAAGGAGGTGGGGCTGCAGGGCCTGAAAGAGAAGAGCAACAGCTGGCGGAGCCACAGCAGTGCTTGTGCAGCGGAACTCTCAGGCACCATTCTGCGTAGTTGTTATATTCCTTGCCATAGTGACTACAGGACCAAAGCTCCTGCCACGTGGGCTTCTGCAGCCACTAACACTTTTTATACATAAGGCGGCATCTGTGTCCCCCTTCCCCGCCCAGGTGATCTGCCAAATAGTGTATTTTGCACTTATCTCTCATCCATTTCAAGCATCAGCAATGCTTTGATTTGGGGATGGGGAAGATTTTTTTTTTTTTTTGCTTTTTGAGACAGGGTCTGGCTTTGTAGTTCAGGCTTGGCCCTGAGCACACTATGGTGTCCAGGCAAGCCGCCGCGAACTCAGCAATCCTCCTGTCTCTGCCTCCCGAGTGCTGGGATTACAGGCGTGAGCCACCACGTCTGGCATTCTGGTATGCAGTGTTGATTGTTGGTGGGCGTGTCTCCACGCCCAGCATTGTATGTGGTTACCAGGGATCGAACTCAGGACCTTGCGCTTGCGAGGCAGGCGCCAGAACCCTGAGCTAACCCTCCGGCCCCCCAGTTTTCCTTTTTTTTAAACCATCAAATGTTTTCTTTCCCTTCTTTACTTGCCTTTACCTGCCTTTTCCATTTTCCTTTTGAACATTTTCTTCCTATTGCATAGGACCTCTCATATATTTTAGAACTCATTTACACTTTCAGTTTCTCACAACTGAAAATATGGTATTTACACATCTGTGTCCTGTTTAATTCACTTATGAGTATGTCCTCAAGGAATATCCATTTGAGTATAAATGACTCAAATATATCATTCTTTACAGCAGAGTAATACTCTGTTTTATTAAAAAAAAACCCTACATCTTCTTTATCCAGTCTTCCGTTGATGGACATTTGGGCTGTTTCCAAGATTCACAAACTGAGCAGGTTATTAGCATGGGTGCACATATGTTGCTGTGATATGAATCTTTTAATTGTTTCATGTATGTACCTAGCAGGAGAATAGCAGGGTTAAATGGGACCTCTAATACTAGTTTTTTGAGGAGTCTCCACACTGATCTCCACAGTGGTTGCACTAGTGCACATTCTCACAAACAGTGGAGAAAGGTTCCTTTCTCTGCACAGCTGCTCCAGCATTTGTTGATTTTTGTCACAGCAGTCATTCTTTGTGGAGATGAAATCTGTGTCGTTTTCATCTGCATCTCTCAAATGACCAGTGATGTTGAACATTTCTTCATAAATTTCTTAGCTGCCTTTCCTTCTTCATTTGAAAAATGTATGTTCATTCTCATATGCCCACTTTTGAAGTGGGTTTTAAATTTGGGGGGCTGATTTCTTTTAAAGTTCTTTATATACTTCAGATAGAAGTCCTTTGTCTGAGGAACAACTGGTAAAAACTCTTTCACGTAGTGTAGCTTGTCTTTTTGGTCTGTTGGTGGTTTCTCTTGCTGTGTAGAAGCTTTTTAGTGAGATCCCAGCTGGTGATTGCTTCTGCTAGTTCCTATGCTGAGGTTTTGTTCATAAAGTCTTTCCCTATGCCAACCTCTTCAAGAGTTCTACCTAATTTATTTCCCAGCAGGTTTTCTGTTTCTGTTTTAATATTTAGGTTTCGAATCCACTTTGATTTTAGTTCAGTGCATGAAGAAAGATATCTCTAGCTTTAATCTTTGGCAAATTGAAACTTAGTTTTTCCAGCTTGTTAGAGAGCCTCTTCTGTCAAGGTTGAGGTTGCTCAGTATGTCTAGGGTTGTTTCTGGATCTTCTAGCCTGTTCCAGTGATCCTGGGGTCTGTTTCTTTGCCAGTACCATGCTGGGTTTTTTTTTTTTTATCACAGTGGCTTTATAGTATAGTTTCAAGTTGAGGATTGTGATACCCTCTGCCATAAACTTGCTGCCTGGATTGCTTTTGCTATTTTACTCCTCTTGCCATGAACTTCATCTTCCAGATGAAGTTTTTGAGTATTTTCTTTAGCTCTGTGAAGTATGCTGTTGGGATTTCAATTGGGATTGCATTGAATCTATATAGTAGTTTTGGCAGTATGGCTATTTTGACAATATTG